>WEIT01016506.1:997-120259 GCA_013389985.1 Dryoscopus gambensis | reverse complement strand
ATGAATTTGGCCACATGGTGGTTAGTCTTCTGCTTGTGCCTGCCTTGTGGAGACTGTCATCCCATACATCTCAGAAGCTGTGCAGGCACTTGCCAGGGCCAAACATTAACCATTTATCAGTCAGAGATTTTGAAGACACTGTTTGCATGTGTTTCTGTATGTTCGTTTTAAGGATCTTGAATCTGTGACTTCAAACCACAACAATCAGATTTACTGGACCAATCAGCAATTATAGCAGCAATTATGGTAACTCCTTACTTTTAGTCTACAAATAATTTGATCAAAGATAGTCTATAATTTGATGAAAGAATCTCATGTTTGTAACCTGTTAAGTAGGTAGGTCACTCCAGAGATTGCTCATGTGCTACTGCACATAAATTTTTCCATTATTATTTCTGTGGGCTTAGAAAATGCCTATTTTTCAACTTCTACAGTAGTCTGAGCAGGTGCTGCAATCCTTTTTAGTTCTTTTTGCACACGATCTAATTCCCTTGACTGAAAGCAAGTTTCTTTCTCGTATTTATATGAAGGAAAGTTAGTATTTTCGTACATTCCTGGGTCCAGCTGGGAGACAGTGGAGATTCTGAGTGGTTTGACAGGGTGTTTTCCCACCACCTTCAGCAAACCAGGCAAATCTGTTTTAAAGATGTGTCCAACATATGGTATTATTTTAATGATCAAGTTCAGAGCATAAAATCCGTAAGGTTTAGAAGTTGCAGCATTATTTATTTAAAGGGAAAAAACATTTTCACATGGCAATATAATTTATTAAACATCACTCTTTCCTAGAGGTTGTCTTGAATACTGATGACTTTCTAATGTGTAGCAGATACTGTATAAATTACAGCCATGAAGAACCTTGTTTTTATATACTTAGTAAGTGTTATCAATAGTAGAAATTCACAGGTGGACAGACAAAAATGTCCTGTCCTGGGATTAACTCTAAAATAAGCTCTGCTGCACATATGTACATATGGATCTGTTTTCCTTCTCATCCATTATAGAAATGAGAGGAAGTAGTTCATTGTTTCCTCATCCAACTCTCAGATTTGCAGGTTCCTCAAGGTAATAATTTTTCTATATGGTCTATTTAATATGTTAGGGAATTTCTTCAAAGTCTTCTGTTGAATCTGTGGGGAGAAGTTCATGTTAGTGCACTGGGAAAGAGTTCCATAGTTTTGCTAGAAAATATTGTCATGTAGCTGAGCTACAGAACATTTCAGGATCGTGTCAGGCTCATTCACTGGGCTGGGTTAGTTGTGGGGAGAAAAAAACCTAAAGAAAACCTGTCTATATATCATAAAAATTGTACAAAGCAAACCCCTTGTCTTTGAATTCTCCTCGAAGAGAAGCATCTGCCAATCAAGCACTGAGAAGACACTGATGAGTGTTTAATTACACTGCAAGGGTCTGTTGGACTGAGTTTGTAGGCCAATATCCAGTACAGTGGAATCCAAGCACTAAGTTGCAACAGAGCTTTGCACCATCAGTCGGGGCAGGAGGAGCCTGCAAAAGTTAAGGTTTTAATCATACATCAAAAGCCGTTATTTTTCCAAAATACTTTGTCTCTAAAAATGTTTAGAAAGTGTCACAGATTTAAAATGCAACCATTTATTCACCTAGAACCGAAGTTCAGACCATTGTTCAGAAAGGCCGTAACTATAATTTATAACTCAGACTGATGCCAAAAGGATTTTAAAATAATCACCTGTTGTTACAGATGTGCATGTAATTAGGCTAAACAGAAACACCTAAAGGCGAATTCAGTTGCAACATCAATGGTTGGCTCTAAGCAAGAAGTGGTGTTACATCTGGCTTAACTGCTCCAGGAGCAACCCAGTATACTTTTATTGCACTGTCAAGTAAGTCCCTGCACATAGGAAGGAGTGCCACTGACAGAATTTTTTAGTAAATTATCTATATACATGAACAAATCAAGCATCACTGTAATTTCTTCCTTATACTTAAGCAATGTATATTCCCGATTCCACTGATTTCAAAGAGATTTAAATTTGTTCCTCTAGTTCGTAATAATTAAGTACAGAAGTATTTAGAAAAGCAATCGGTCATCATCAGCACTTTTGACTGGTGTTCTGCTCTCCATGGACACATCCATCTAAGTGTTGATCAAACAGTGCTAAGTTAGAACTACAGAATAAAATGAAAAATTATTCCAGAATCTTTTCAAGTAAAAATGGGAACTGTTAGTTTAGTCTTATTTTCTTCAAAAAGGATGTTTAACAAAATTATAATCTGAAGTACGCCTGTCATAATTCTTCAATTTGTATTTACTTTCTTTTATATAAAGGCTTTTTAGTTATTAAATTTATAAAATACAAAACCATACAGAAAAATAGCAAATTGAAATGAGTTACAGTTTGGAAACAGCAAATAGATGACTCTTTAGTATATTTATCAGTAATAAAAATACATAGAGAAATTAAGACTAAATAAACTAGAATAAACTAATTTACCAGTTATTACAACAAAGACTGAAGTGCTTTTACCTCCAGTGTCAAAATGTCCCCTTTCTACTGAACATTCCTCAGAGAGAGGACAGGAAATATATAAAAATTCTTATACTACAAGTCCTTTGAAAAACATGAAATTATGCCAGGCTAATGTCCATAAATAATTACCTGTAGCTAATCAATATTTAACTTCAAAGAAATGCCTTGGTGATAAATTCTATTCAACAGCCAACCAGCAGCTACTTGTAAATACTAAATAAATGGAAAGCCTTAATATCAGCTGCTTAACTCTACCTTCAGAACCCATTCTCTTCACACATCCATCTCTGTGTTTTCAATTCCCCAAAACATTCATTTTGCATTTGAAATTTCCTGTCTTTGCATGAACATGATTTTCTTTGAGTAACAAGGATACTTTTAAGGATTTTAAGTCTTCCCCCACTGGCTCTTCCCCCAGTATGGATGAATATTAAAGCAAATATCACTGCTGGAATATTTTTTTTATTAAGTTCTTTGCATTTTTCCTGGGGAAAAAACAGGACTCAAAAACCTATTGCTGATTTTATGATCTTAGGGAAACTGCTCTGCTTTGTTACAATATAATGGCATTATTTTTTATTTATTTTATGTGTAATCAACTATAAAAATGCCAGTAATAAAAGTACAATTGAAAGCTTTCTTCCTCCAAAATCTTTGCTCTTTTTTAATCTCTGGTCATTGCATGTGTTGAATTTCATAATAAAAAGAAGCTTGCAGGTTTTACTCCAGTTAGTGTTACAGAGCCCGAGTAGTGAGCTGAACTGCTACTGAATACATTAGTTCTCTGATTATCATTTGAAGTACAGGTAAATTTTTCAATATGTATTTGAATAAATGTAGCTACTATTTCTACAGCTGCAAATACATTTGGTATTGGGAAGTTGTATTATCTGAGAAATAATTTTGAAAAACACACTTTTAAAATTTAAATATTTTTATATTTATATAGATGGGAAAATTGAATAACTGTACGTAACATTAATTTTGTCTTCTTCAGTTTGCCGGGTGAAATTCAGGCCACAGTGGGATTTATAACAAAATACACCTTTACTATGGTGAGATCAGAATTTCATCTCATATCCTTCAGTGCTTAACCTAAAATTATGTTTTATTTTCCACATGCTATTTTATTAGTTACTAGAAAGGGAGAGTATAATTCTGACATACAGCAGTTATTTATAAAGTTCTAACTGGGTTTCTCCTCCAGTCATTTGAAGTATTTAAACAGGTTGGTGAATATTTAATAGAGGAAGGTGAGCATGAATGCCATGAAAACAAACCTATTTGCAGTTAGATATTGCAAGGGGAAGGTATGGAGGATGTGCATGCTCAGTTATTTGTGTAAGAAACTAATTTCTGCTTTAGGCATCATTCGTGCAGACTTAGCTCCCATTTCACAGAAAATTTGAAAGGTAAGATAAATCTAGGAGAATGTAGAGCTAATAATAGTTGTTAATTTTGGTTTGGTTTGAGCTATGGGTGGATGAAGTGGTGCAGGGGAAGATGGGGTAACTTAAAGTAAAATAGAGCAGCCTGGGGTGGAAACATTCTCCTGGTGGTACTACAGTGCCTTTTTTTTTTTTTTTTTTTTCATTTCCTAAGTCCAATTCTTGCATCCACTCAGGAGTTCTGCTGGGGCCTTTGCCTTCAGGTTGTGCCTTGCACGGCTCCAAGGCACGTCATCCTGGGTGGCCTGTGGATATGACTGAGGTGAGACCCCGCAGGGTGTCTTGTCCAGGCATCTTGGGCCAGAAGGAATGTGGAAATGCACTTAGCTGAGAGGGGAACAGCGTTGAATGTGTTGGACGGTCCTGCAAGACTCTGCTCATTTTTGGTCAATGAAATGTCTGAACGATAGTGGAAATTTAAGGAGTGGAATTCAAGAAGTGTTTTTCCAAATCCCATGTATCCAGTTTCTCAGCAGGATCCATACAAGTGCCTAGAGAGGCAACCTCTGGTTCTTAAGGAAAAAAAAATCTGTACCGAGTTAAAAGATACTGTTGAGTAACTTAAAATAATGAAGTTCAGGAGCATTAAAGCTTTGAGCTAATTACAGCTCCACCAGCTGGATACAGGCTAAAGAATTTGGGAACTTTGAAATAATAGATTTCATAGAGTGAAAGAGAAACATTGACTAACAATGACAACAGTGACAGTATGATGTAGGAAAATGCCCTTTCTTGGCAGATCTGAACCAACATGATGCATTTTTCAGCATCTATAGAATTAGAGCAGTTGGGTTGGTATGGTTGTGTGAATGCTCCATCCCAAATATGTTATTCATACTGATTACATTTGCATATGAGTCACATTCAGCTTGAATTTGCCAGATGTCCATTTATGTTTGTTTAAATAATGAGATCATTCCATGAAGTGAACAGGACCTAAAAATATAGAGAGAAGACTGTTTGAAAAAGTGAGATTTAAAATATCTTATATATTTTCCCATTTTGTGGTACATTATGCAAGCAGGAGCACAGCAATGCCAAGGCACTCTTCAAAAAAGCTGTGTCCATTGCTAACAGTTCATTAAACAACATGGTCATAATTAAACAACATTAAACAACATATTATATAAAAAATGCTTCACTGGATTTGTTTCTATTTCCCAGCCAAGCCAATTTGCCCATTAACCAGCATGTTCTCCTTCTGAATACATTCGAATGTACCATTTTCAAAGCCATCATAATTTGTGGCTTCTCTTTTTGTGTTATGTGAAGATCCCAAGTCTTTTAGGATTGTTTTGTCATAGACTGTAGCATGGAAGATTTTTAGAATGTCCTGCTCAAGTCAATGCTTATTCATAAACTGAGCAAACAAGGCGAAACTGAATTCTCAAGTTTTCTGTTATTGAATTTACATAAACTTTTAACAAGCAATAAACTTTTCTTATGCACAAATGGAGATTACCAACTAACCACTTGAGTTCAACAAAGGCTCCTCAAATGTGTACTTAATTCATTTGAGACTTTTAAAGTCTTGCTCATGCCTGAAGAAATTCTGGTTTGTTTGTGCTGCAGCCAATCACTACACACATTAAACATTTACTTTAGTACTTGGTGAAATAAATTTAATCCTATACAATTTGAGATTGCAGCCTTGGTAAACAAAGTTAACAGCAGCATAGCAGAACACACATCTGGCAAACTTCTCTGGTCTCTTTAAAGCAGAATTTGCAAGGGAAGGCTGCGAGAAAAGAAAATGGAGAGTTTAGCCAAAGCTCTTGGTCGAAGCTCAATAAAGAACTGTCTAGGAGTATAATGATATAATATGCAGTAAAAGGAAACCAGTAAAATTCATTTTCATGCTAAGCTTCTCCAACTGATAAATCTACCAGAAGCAACAGAATCTGATGGCATAATGTGAGAAATATAATTCTATTAATTAGAGAAAGAGATTTCTCATGTTGTTTCTTAAGATGCAACAAATGATACTATGTGAACTGTGCTATATCTGTCCATTCAGTCCCCTAAGAAATATGGATTGCAAGCACAAAAAAAATCTGCAAGTTTCCCCAAGCAAAATGTTTTGGTCAAGAAGATAGGAAGGAGGCAAAATACTTTTCGAATCAGAGAAAATGCACCAGTACAACAGAGTGGGGTTTTTTTGTTCATTTGTTCCAGACTCTTCTAGATACAGCTTCTTTAGAGATTAGTCTGCTGTTTCTTCCATTTTCTTGTCAGTAGCAGCTGTTACTTGAATATATCAAGAGCAGACTTTTCTGACATTTATTTGAACTAGATCTGCTTTAAAATCTGTTGTAAATCAGTGGGCTGGTTCAGGCTGTGTATGGAGCCCTAATGCCTGCTTCTGTGGAGAGATGCAAGAGTTTGAACAGCTGAAAATTTGCAGAAGTAGAGGCACAAGCAAAACAGGTTGGATGGGGCTCTGAGCTACCTGGTCCAGTGGAAGGTGTCCCCCTGCCCATGGCAGGGGCTTGGAACTGGATGAGCTTTAAGGTCTCTTCCAACCCAAACCATCCTGTGAGTCTATGCTTCTATTACTGAAGGAGAGTTATATGATTGTGTGGTGTATAGAAAATATGTTTGTGTTCTGCTGGTGACTAGACTTGACACATTCATCTCTGTTGAAACAAATTGCCAAAATATTCTAACTACCTGGTTTTGCATAAATTAGAAGAACTTACGGAGCAGCAAAGCACAGAGTCATAAAAATGTTTCCCTTTGTGTATGAAATCACAGAGCTGCAACTTTATCCTGAGTGCATTTTCAAAGTGAAGTGGGAAGCTGTCACTAGCTTTGCCTTGCATTCTGTGTTGATACTTTAAAAACAGCCTGTCTGTTATAAAATAAAATGGGCATTCAAGTGACTGCTAGAGCAGCTAACTGGACTGCTGATTGATAAACAGATCAGTTTTTGTTGAAAGCTGTAATTAAAGCTGTGTGTCTGAGATATACGAGTCAAGATATATTTTCTGAAAAACCTTCCATTTGCCATTGCATATGAACTTGTGCACAATAGTCTGACAGAAGTGCTGGACTTCTTCAAAATTTCATTACTTCCTTTCCCTTGAGTGGCATAACTTTTATGTCATATTAGCCTTACACCACTACCTTTCAGTCTCACCCTATGTCATTGTTATGTGGGTATTTAGTTGAATTTGGGCTGATTAAAGGATAGTCAGATTGAAAACATCTATCAGTTGTGATAATATTTGATCAACATTTGTACTTCAAGATTCCAATGGAAGGAATTTTGCCGTGAATTTTATTTATTAATTAATGTTAAAAAAATCCAAATGCCTTTCAGTATTTTTGTAATTTATGAGATGTAACCTACCAAATCTTGCTATGATGTTCTTTTTGGTGGAGAAGATTATCTATACTGCAAATATATATTTTATAGATATATATATAGTTCACATTGTTTGGTAGTAGGGGATAAAATGTAGGAACAAGCCAAGTAAATAGAAAAATGATGACATTTCTTCTGGGAACTACTTAATCATGATGCCATTTAAATTAACAGTAGGCTTTGAATTTTTGAATATGTAGTCACATTCATTTGAATGTGTGTTCATATGCATCACTTTAAACCTGAAGCAGTATTTTTAATAAAAGCAGCAGCTGTAATTTCTGTGGGGCTTTACCTAGCATGGCAGCTAGGCTGTTTAGGATTTTCAAATAGCTTGCATAGAATTTGACAGCTTAGAAGTTACTTTTAGCCTTATGTACATTTTATTTTGGAGAAACTCAAATACTCCATAGAAAAGTTGTTATTAAATTGCACACATTGAAATTACTTAGGTTGTTTAGTTGTTGAATTTTTGTTGTTGAATATGGTTGGATTTTTGCTGACAAACCCTGGCATTTGCTTTCAGGTTCTCTTAAAGTTGGTTGATCTCTTTTTTTTTCTTCTATTTCAACAGCTTGATGAAGTTGTCCGTCAGAGAAATCTGCATAGTTTGGAACTTTTCCTTTCATGTGCACAGAAACAATTAAATGTTTTATTAAAGGAAGAGCCAGCCCCAGAGGAAAAGAGAGACTGACATTCTGTGTGCTGCTGATGCAGTGTGTTTTGCGAAGCTGCAAATCTCCATCCAGCAATTGATGAATATATTCTAATCTTTTCGGATTGTATCATCAAGTCAAGATTGATCTTAAATGCTTGATAGAAATGTTTGTGGACGATGTTCTTTTATTTATTTATTTATTTTGCTACTATTATTAGATAGCAGATATGAGAAGGAACAGATCCTTGGAAAAAAAATTGTTTTATTTAGGATTTTGCTTTCATTATATTTTCTAGTAGCTCATGGCTGAAGTTCTAGATAACTGCAGCAATGATGAAAACATTTCCCTATTATGTCTGTTTTAAATTTGGCATCACGTGTTAATGTGATTCACCATAATTTTTGATATTTTAAAGAATGGAGACAAACATTTAGCTGATTATAGACACAAATCCATCTCTATTTCCAAAGTATCTGCCCAAGTCCATTGCCTCAGGTGTGCCTGAGTAGCTTATTATTTCTCACTGCTTTTGATCTATAACAGAAGAATCATTACTGAAACATAAGAGTGTTGTCAGGCATTTCTTAAGTCATTTATAAACAAATCCAACTCTAGGAACAGAAAAATTTAAAAACTAAACAGTTCATCTGTTTAGGGTAGTGCAAAACCTTGCCATGACTAATGTATAGTATGTATTTTATTTCTGTTTTACAGAGCTAGTTCAATTCCAAAAGTCATTTTCTCATGAAATTACGATTAATGTGACTGACCTCAGTTTCAGGAAGAAGATGTATGTAATTATGTGGAGACTGATACTGCTCTGCCTCAGTGGAATTTCTGACAGAATAAGGAGTGCAGCTTGCTGACCTCACATGCCCTTTCTAAATGCATTGAAGGAAGCAGAAAAACTTCCCACTGACATTATTGGACTATGGAGCACTCATAGGTCTTTCTAGTCTTGCTAACAGCAGATGGAGTGGGATTTCTGTGCCTACACTTTATTGATTGTAGATTTGGGGCCTTAGTTATAGAAGATTTCTGAGTGAAGTAAGGGGAAATAAGTGTTCATGCTTAGGTATGTAAATAAGAATGATCTCTCTTATGGTGAGCTTGTGGGCATTTTTTTAGTGTGGTTCTTGTTATTCGGAGATGTTTGGGGGTTTTTTGTTTAGCTGATTTTTTTTCATCAGCACTTTTCATAAATTGTTTTCTTACAGCAATAAGGAACACCAAATGGTTGCATATGTATTTGGCAGTATGAAATATGTATTGCAGAAAGTTAAGGTTTTTATTTAAATCTTTTTCTGTGCTTCATTTTTGTAATCAAACCTAAAGTTTTTGTCTTTTATATACACAGAGGTTCACTGAAGTAAATGGTGCTGGTTTTACTAGATGATGACCTTAGCCTGCAAATGGATTAAAATCCAGTCTTCTATTTGATACTTAACTGACTGACCAGTTTCCATTTTTTCTGGAGGACGAGAAAATCCTTTAGTGTTAACAAGTCACCTACTCATTTTCTGTTCCTAAACCAGTGAAATTTTTGTCTTTGTAACTCCACCAAAAATGGCACAGATGTCCCCATAGTGGGGGTTTTTTAATGTAGAGGTACTGTAAAAGGAAATTGATTGCCTAGTGCTGTCTCACAATATAAGTCTATTTGTGGAAATGTTGTATGAGCAGATTCCTAAATGAACTTCTTGGTTTTGTTCTCGGCCTGTACATGAAACAATATTCTTTTTTTACCAAAGACATCCAAGTGTTCCCCTTCAAAGCCAGAGCCTTAGGTGTCTATCAGCCTTCTCCTAATAAAGAGATTTGTATTCTGACTTGCAACACTATGTAAAAGCACTTTTTGGAGAAGCTTATGATTGGAGTCAGTAAGATTTCACTGGCAACTGTGATGTATCTTTCCCATTAGATCATGTGTTATTTAATTTCAGCTCTTGAATATTGTGATTGTCACAGAGAACTGTAGGTGTTTTTTTCTTACCTCTGACAGTTTTAGTCCTTTGATCTTCCTCTCTACCCTGCAAGCAAAATTACAGACTAGACCACAGACATGCAAGACCAGTTTGGGAGCTGGGGTTACATTCGAAACTCCAAGTCTCAGAGAAGAAATTTACTTATACAGCAAAGCCAGACCTATTCAGTAGGTGAGCTTTGCAGTATACAATAACTTCCACCTTCTCCATACTGCATCTAAAGCCTAGGGATATTTTTCATTATTTCTATCTAACCATAGGAGAATGCATTTTGTGGAAATTTGGGAGAAGGGAATCACAGAATTATAGAATCGCCTGGGTTGGAAGGCACCTTAAAGATCATCCAGTTCCAAACCCCTGCCATGGCAGGGACACCTTCCACTATCCCAGGTTGCTCAGAGCCCCATCCAACCTGGCCTGGAACACTTCCAGGGATGGGGCAGCCACAGCTTCTCTGGGCAACCTGTGCCAAGGGCCTCACCACCCTCACAGGAAGGAGTACTTTCCTAATATCCAATCTGAGCTCACTCTCTTTAAGTTTAAAGCCAGGGACAAGTTTGCAAAACCCAGTCTGCATCCTAGATGTTGACATCACTTTTTTTTTTCATTCTTTTTTTATTCCTACATACACACTGGAGAATGATGTAAAAGAAAATAGCATGTTGTATGTCTGCGGGGTAGAACTTTATCTGCCTCTGAGGCCTGGCTGGTAGCCTTAAATTTTGTCAAGACTGTACTGGGAGGAACAAGAAAACCTGAAACTAATCCTCAGAATCAGAATGCAAGAACTAGAACATCAACAAAGCTGATATAATAAACATTTTATCTATATGGTCATATACTTCATATTAGAAATAAACCATCAATCTTGTTTTGTAAAGACATGGTTTGGACAGTCTGTTATGTGTATTGGAAGTGACTTAAAATGCAGGGCAACAGTAGACCAGTGTTTAAAATGCTGTCTTTCATTAGTGTTAGTCAGGCCCACTCTATTTTAA
This sequence comes from Dryoscopus gambensis, assembly GCA_013389985.1. Classification (NCBI taxonomy): domain Eukaryota; kingdom Metazoa; phylum Chordata; class Aves; order Passeriformes; family Malaconotidae; genus Dryoscopus; species Dryoscopus gambensis. The sequence goes on along the minus strand of WEIT01016506.1, from coordinate 109,292 downwards.
CACTTCTACTTCATGGTCTAGAACTGAGCAGTTCTAGACCATGTGATTTTGTGTGATTTGCAGCCAATAGTCTACACTGAGTTAATACTGAATATTGAGGCATCATGCAGTCCTACACATTTGTGTTGTATTTCTGTAGCTTTCTGTTGGCTTCTTATCTGCTTCCACTACAGGAGTCTAGATTGGTTCTGAGACCACGTGCGAGCAAGTCATGCACAAAAGGGAATTATTGGCAACATGTTTTTTGCCTACTGTCTGTACTTAAGATATGGGAATATTTGAATTTTTGCCTTGCTGTAAGAATCTCATTGACAAATTACAGTTGAATTCCTTGAAGTATTGAATTCCTTCACTCCATCATTAGGTGGCAGAACAAAGAAAAAGCAGTAGTCATTCCAGAGGCTGAGATCACTTCAGTATTTTGAGATTTTTGTTCATCTTTACATTGGCTTCTGATCAGAAGTGTGTCATGTCCTGCCAGCTCAAGAAATGGCGATGTTAATTCCCGACTGTCTGAAATTATCCGTGCAGACATGACCTTAAGGAGCCTAATTCCTTTTCACACCAAAACTCCCTTGGAACATTCAAGACCCTCCCCTTCCTCTGCGTCTTTCCTATGCTCACATTTGAGCTTACAGATTTTTCCCTACCCCTGGATGAAGGGAGCATGTGACAAGATTTTGCCTTGCTTCCTAGAAGGAAATACCCACCAATATAAATTGTTTATCAGGGGGACACAGATAATTTATGCTCACTTTCAGATCACATCCAGTGTCAGTGCAGTTTTCAAATGGACTTCGTTTAGGTACTGTAAACTCCATTGCAGGACTGACTTAATGTGTGGATGAGATTTTCTTAATCTTTTTTTACATGGCCATCCTGAATGCTATATAGAAAGATTTTATAAGATCTGTGTCATTCTTTTTTCTCAATGGCCTACAAATGTGCCAAAGAAACACTGGACTGGAAAACGCTTTTTACATGAGTACCATTCGTGCCTTCAATTCAATGTTCTTGCAGGAACTGACAAAAAAAAATGTTTTCTTTTCTGTGCTCTGTCCAAGAATATTGTTCTTTTGAGGCTTCAAGAAGATTCATCTGCTACCATTGTTTTCATTGTTTATTAATTTTAAAGCCCACATAAAACTAATAGTACTGCTGCTGAATTAGAGTCATATTTGAACAGTAGAACATCGTGGGAAAACAACCCAAGTTGCACTATCATGTTTTGTGTTTGCTGATTGGCTCAAGTTTTGTATTTGTTTCATCTTTCAGTGATACAACATTCTTGTGATAATAATTATAATTATTATCCTATGAGAGTAGCAATAATAGTAACCATATTTTTCTGTGATAGGTGTGGCATTGATATTTTATCCATGTCTTATATGCTGTGTAATTATAACCATTTTAATATGCTTCAGAGATTCACATTTGCTTATATTGCCTTTAATTCCTCACATTTCAGGCTTACACAACCAGCATTTTTTAGATGCTTTTTATTGTCCAGAATGAATAACGCAATGCACAAAGTATTACTGAATATGCACTCAAACTATTCTTTTTTTAGATGATAATTTTAGAGTGTAACAGTGAACACTAGTAAAACAATGAGATGTTTATTAATACATATATCCAAAAAATGTGATTCCCAACAAAATGCTACAAATTCATCTTTTTTTTCTTCTCCAATTTGATAATGAGTCTGTTGTAATAGGTATAGAACACTATCAGAAGTCAAATCATTGGCATTTGTTCTCTTCATTCAAGTTAAAATATTTTTTCTTCCCTCAAAACCCAAAGTGAATGGCATTCTTTTTTCATCAATGGTCCATTGATGGTCACCAAATGCCTCTCTGCATTTCAAAAGAAACTTGTCATAACTGACTCCCTCTACTGAATGCTGTAGGAGGCTCTTTAACCAAGGCAGAAACAGAACTATTTTTGCTGAATGAACTTTGAATGTTGTTCCAGTTCTTGCACTACTAGCAAATTAGGGCACTGGTTGCATAAATTTTCCAGAAGATGACTGGTCATGGTGATACATGGCCAGTCTCTATTTTTGTGGCAATAATTTTGTAAATTCCATTACTTAAACATCCCACTCTTTTCTTATGATCATTGATTACGTATTTAGAGCATGACTGGGAAGCGCTGGCTCCCAGGAAGTCAGCAGGAATTCTGCTGTTGGTTATTTGGAGCTCAAAATGTCTTCCACATTTCTTGGAATTGTGACCACGATAAATATAAGACACACAATTCTGTCTTTGTATGGTTCTATAAATACACTGAGAAATCAAGAGCAGGTTTAGTGATCAGTTCTTTGAAGAAAGTGTCAGCACTTGTTCTGTTGGTGGTGTCCTGGAGAGGCGGGATGAGCTGTTGGCTTGAGATGTTGGTGAGGGAAAAATGTGTGTCTCATTATTGCAGTAGTGCTGCTAAGGAGGTCTCATCTCAGAAAATAGTCTGACGAGAATTTGTACTTCAAAGTTACATCCAAAACCCCAAAATAAAATAATAATTAAAAATAAAGCAAAATGAAATAAAATAAAATTTAAAAATATAAGTTTATGCTTTTTAAAACTTGGAAGCATTGCAAGGCTGACATGTTGACTCCCAAATACATTAGTCTGACAAACGCTAACAGAGGTTCCTGAGCATCCTGAGCAGAATGTTTTAGGAGCTTCTCTGGAGAAATGGTGCTTTCTGGGGACACTACTGAATCAGCATGATGAACATATTCTTGCTTGATGGCTACACTAATGTTAAAAGCAAAGTTATCTACACAATGGAGAAGTCTTTACATGTCTGCCAAATAAAATGGAAGAGGATCCAGTTGGTGTGTCCAAAGATAATGTATCAGCTAATCATCTTCTTGGGAATCAGAAATGTGTATGCTTCTCGGATGAAATAATTTTTCATTTGCAGGGATTGGAACAAAAATTCCTGTAAGCTCCAGCAAAGAAAGTGCAGAAGGTGTACAAAGGGCTGATGGTTACACAGGAATGACAAGTCTACTCAGAAGAATACAGATTATCACAAGCAGGGTGCGCATCAAGTTGCACTCAGTTTGACTACACCAATACGTAATATAAATGTCATAGTCACAATGTGTGTGCACATTTTCAGCACAACTTTTCTTCAACAAATTTTTCCAAGAACAGGTGTGTTGAAGGCAGGGATAACACAGTCATGCTCCACAATATTTAAGAAAGATTCAAATGGATGACTGGTTGATTGGTTGATTGATTGATTGATTGATTGATTGTTGCAACCAAAGGTTGATACTTACTTAGGAGCATAAACATCCAGAAGCTTGCGCTGGTTTTCACAGAGGAACCATGTAACTCAGTTGTCTGTAGCAATTACACGTTTTGATCAAATTTTTCCTCTTAGTTAAACTGCTAAGTGGATTAAAGTCTTTTCTATCCCTTGTATACTCTTGGTATTATGCAAAATTTAATTATGGCCATCTCCAGGACAAAGCTTAGAAATGTCAGTTATCAACTTTAGAAAAGATTTTCTACATTATAGCAAGAGTTGATCCACATTTTGTAGACTTTCTGTTGTTGAGCTCAGTGAAATGCATGCATTTTTCCTTTAAAGAAGGCAAAATTGGAGTGCCAACTGGTTTGGTTTTATTAATCAAGCCTGTTGGACAATCATGTTTCTCACAGTGCTCTGAAAAAAATACATATTGTTACAAAAGCATCCAGAAATCAACCAGAACAGATGTGTTTGCTGACTTTGGAAATCAAAGTTTGCTGTGGATTTTACTCCTGCTGTTAAATAGCAAGGCCAGGACTTTGCTCATTGTTTCTAGCTAATGCCTCGCCATTTTCACAATGGAGCTTTGAGGGAAAGTCAGCTATACCACCCTCAGAAAAGACTCTCTGAAGAAGAAAAACACTCAAAAGTATTCCAGCCTGGAGTCCATCTGGGAACATGGTGCTTCCATCTCCGAAGACACCATCCTGTCAACTTCTCTAGGCAAATCTATCATTCTACTCCAAATTTTCAGGGGAAACTCCCCCACCTTCCGTAGATTGCAATGTTCCAAGTCTTGGAGAGAAATGTTTTAGCACAATTGCACAGTGAGGATGCATCTGGCACTCAGCAGTGGTTCCTAACATGCTGTGCTACTGTCTTGGCCTTTTAATGCTGAATTTTCTGTAGCTGAGTCTTGTGCATCATGTTAAACTCACTTCAGATACTATACTGAAAGAAAACTTGGAAAGATCTTCAATTCTGCACTCTTTTTTTATTAGTGAAAACTTCTGATATGTCTTTGCATAGAGAAGGAGGAGGCTGCCAGTACTGCAAAACTTTTGTCATTCTTCTAGTGACAGGTATGGTGTGGATCTTACTGCACATCTTCAAACACAAGTCCTTTGTCCTTAATGCTTAAAATCGGCTGATGGGACAGAATTCTTCCTCCTCAATTTAGGAATTTGGGGTTTTTTGCAGAAATGGCATCACATATCATTCAAGTTGTGTGCAGTTCTTTTGACAGGCTTGAGGAATTGACCACTTTCTACCCTTGTGTTTTCCTCTTGTTAAATAGTGCCCCAATATATACGTGCTTGACTGCTATAAAATCCTAGTCAAAAATTATCATCAAATATGCCTAGATCTTCATGTGTTTTTAAAAGTCACCGGGGTTTTAATCATTTTAATAATAAATAATCATGCTTTTTTATTGTGCTTTGTGGTTTTTAACTTCTTAACATTCAAGCTTTCCACTGGAAATGCAAGTGCTGGAATGTCTTTTTTCCTCTTTATGAGATCCGAGATGTTCAGGATCACAAGAGGTATGGTGTTAAAGAAAACATCAAATATTGTAAATTTTGTGATAAAATCACCAGGGGAGTAGCCATGGCTAGAATGTGGCTCCCCTGAAGGAGGGCGTCACACTTCTGCCCTGCTTCTCTTGTCCTGCTGTTAACCTCAGTGACATGGTCAGAACTTCACTTGCCCCTCAGGGTGAGGGCTTGGGGCTAATTTGCAGGGTGGCTCTCTACTAATGCCATCTTCATTTGGGATCTTGCAGTCTTCTGGTACTAATGAGACAACATAAGCATTGTGCCATTCTGTTGCATTGTTCTACATCATGTAACCTCAAACCCCTTGGCAAACAGTTTTTTATTTTGATTATGCAGAAGAGAAGGAAACACTCTGATGAACAGATGTCACTGCTGTTGGATACACTAGAAAACAGAAGGACTTAGTGTAAAAGATTGACCAATTGTCTCTGCTCCAGCTTCCAGAGCAGTAGCCTCTGTATTTTGAGTGTGGAGTCCTCACTAGTTCCTGTTGACAGTCAGCCACAAATGTGAATAAAGTCATGCAGACGGTGAATTAATCACTCCCACATTATTTGGCTCATTCCATACCAAACTAACAGGCTTCTAGTCAGCTTGGATGCAGGTAAGGCAAAACATGGGAACCAACCTGTGCTCCATGTGTCAGATTTCTGTTGACGGTCCTGTTTACAGGAAAGTTTCTTCACATTAGAAATTCCAAGTCTTACCTCATTCTGACACAATAGAACAAGATAAAATGTGCAGAGCTGACGTGGTCAAAACATATCTTTGCAGAATCCATGACTTAAATCTCAGCAATTGTATTTTAAATACGATTGCCAATTAATAGAAGAAAGGTTTGCTGAGGAAAAGTAGTAATTCTTTTCCCTATTGGTTACCCTGTGGATCTATCTAAACTAAGGTTAAAAATAAAGAACATAAGTAAAAGTGGCTAATCACAGGTTCTCAGCAGACGTAGATACAAATTTTCAAAGCTTATTGTGTCCTCATAAAGTTCATTAAAGCAAAGACAATGCAATGGACTTTGACCAATTAGAGCACACAGTGTGCAATTCACACCCTGAATTGACTGGAAAAGTAATAGAAAATTACTGGTTCTTATTGTACAAATCAAGATCAAAAGGGAGCTTGTGTCTTTCAATGGAAAAAAGGGAAAATTTGTGTAAGAATAATGATCCATCAGCACTGTAAGAAGATTTTATTTAGTACTGTAAATAAATAATGCTTTAATATTGGGCTAGGACCGAGTTAATAATGTGAAGTATGAATTTTCCTTTTTCCAATGCTGCCATATTTGGCATGTAACATACTGTGAGACATGAATAAATGGCCATGCTGGAGAGTAATTTTTATTGTTCTGTGAAGTAGCTCTGCTGTTATGCATTTCCCAAGGAGAGCAGCTCTGCAGGGAGCAAAAGGAAAGTGGAGCAAATAGCTCATCATCATTAGCTTAGAGGAAAATTAAAAAACAACTAGGTAAACTTGCTCAGAATAATCAGGGGTTTAGTATTCCCTGGGAAAGGCCTGTTTTCACCGCTTCCAGATCAGACCATGGATTGCTGTGACAATTCTGAGCCATGTGGATTTTACTCATGTATGAGGTCTGCTGACTTCAAAGTTAATTCAGTGTCTGAGCCTTAGCTGGCAAGCAAGAAGAAAAAGCAATCACTGCAAAAAATGTTCTTGAGTTATCAACATACAAGGGCTATCAACTTTCAGGGCTAGTTAAAACTGTGTTTATTTCTGTAAAGAAAGTAGTATCAAACACTAAAGAGAAATTAAGAGCATCCAAGAAAAATTTCCCAAGACATAAAGACAGTCCAAGACCAAAAAAATGGCACAGCCAAAACTGCAGTAAACATGAAATTGAAATAGCAAGGCTACATGTTTGTAACCAAAACAAGAAAAATGCTGCTAGTCTTCAAAATTAAAAAGATATAAAAGCCCTTGATAATTTATAGTTCTGCAAATCCTCCGTTTTTTCAGCCACATGCAGAGGAATAGATCAGTGAATCCACCTGCAGAAGTTTGAGCTGATATGGAACAAAAGGTGAAATTCTAGATGCTGGAACTTGGAGCTTTATAATGATGAAATAATAGTAAATACATACTGCATTGGGTGTTGCTGTCAGTGTTTTGGTGAAGGGGAGCTGCAGAGGCTGCCTTGTGCCAGACACAGCCAGCGTGTCCCCACGGGGGAATTTGAGCCTGGGGAAAAAACACAGGGACAGGGAGAGAAGGTTTTTTTAATTTTTTAATTTGTTTCTCACCACCTGACTCAATTTTAATAGGCATCAAATTAAATTCATTTCCCCCAAGATGAATCTGTTTTGTTGACATTAAGATGAGCTCTCTGTACCTCGACCCAAGAGCTTTTTCTTCTTGTTTTATTCCCTCTGTTCTGCTGAGGAAGGACAGCGAGCAAGCAGCTGGGTGGGAATCCAGAACCAGCCAAGGACAACCCACCACATAGGTACTGACACTGGAGCCTCAGGGACAACTCCTTTAAGTGGATCCCCACTCCAGTGGTGTCAGTGGGGCTGGAAAACCAATGCAAGTCTGCCATAGCTCTTTCCTCATCTCACACCGTTGTTCTGTTGCCATCAGAAGGTGGGAGAATAAGAACGGGGGAAGGAGGGAGAAAGGGCATAATCTAGAGGAAGTGCCAGTGCCAGGGCCAGTGCCAGTGCCAGTGGAGAGACTGCTCCTTCTTCCCAAGTCCTTCTGTCCTAAGTACACATTTCCTGATAAGGGTCCCAGCAGTGTGACAGAACAGCAAACAGAAAGTTAGGTACACTCAGCCAGCACTGAAATATTCCGTCCTGAATGTCAGGAGACTGGATGAGAGAAGACAAAATAAGGGAGCAGCAAAGCAGCTGATAAGAAAGGAACACGCAGCCATGGGAGCTGGCACCAGAGATGTCAGCAAAGCAGGGAGTGGGCTGAACGCAAGAGCACAAGGGTGCGATACTGAAGATCACAGAAGCCTTGGAGTGAGAAATACTGAAAAGAATGAAAATGGTGGTTAGTGAGAGAAAGTCCTGACAAGGCTAATCAGAAAGAAAAAACAAATAGTGACCATTGAGATGCAGAACTCGGGTTGGGGTGGGGACAGGGAGGCAGGAGACCAGGATGAACTTCTGTGTAATGTTTGCCTCCACACACGGACTATTAAAGTTGGAGAGTGGTGCTGAAAGGGATTTAAATAGGGTTGATTTCCTGAGCTTGTAATGAGTCCATGCACTTTGGGTTTGGCTGAATTATTTTCCATTTTTATTCCTTTTTTTTTTTCCACAGGAAGAAGTAATAATATTTTCAAACCAAGTGTAGTTCTGGTCCAAATCAGTTTTAAGATTCTAGTTTGGGAATGACAGGATCAAATTCTCACAAGCCCTCTCAGGAGATTATGGCCCAGCAAAGATTAAGATATTTCTGCTGTCTTGATCTGGATCCAGAAATTCTTTCCACTTCTGAGTCTGCTTTCCACTGAGTGCTGCTAAGGTGTATTTGAACCAGAAGAGTAGACTCTGAGCAGTTGTTCTTCTCTCTCCTTTGTCCTCTGCTCTCCTCCCATGTCCTAACCCCCAACACTCACAAAAGTTTCACTCCCTCCTGTTTCTACCTGGCTGCCAAAAAAAAAAGGAAAACAAAAACATCATAGCTCACCCTTCTGGTTTTTTAACAAGATCAGATCTTGAGGCTTTGGTTTTGTCTCATGTCTATATGAGGTAAAAACCACTCAGTCTTTTTTTTTTTTCCTCCAGCCTTAAAACCTGATGTTGCTTTGGGTTTGTGGTAAAAAGGAGATTAATGTCCTCATGTAAGCCCAACAACAAATATTCTCTTTTCTTTTGCATTCAGTTTTTTTGCATTGATTCTGCAGAATCACACAACCTACTGGGCTGGATTGATAGCCAGTCTTAACCCAATATGATTTTTTCCTATGCTGTTAAGTGTCCCTGCTGACTTCTGTTTTCTGATGTGTTTTTGGATTGCCATGGTACAACGCTGTCAAGACAAATGTAATTGTCTGTTTGGGGGGGGTTTTTTGGTATACTGTCAAAATACTGCACAAGGTGGTCCTCAGCTTTCCAGGCAGGAAGCACCAATATCCACACACACAGGGAGATCCACACTTACCCATCCCAGATGTTGTCGCATTGAGCTAATTGTGCAGCCTGGTTAAGAAGCTGTAGTTGAAGGCAGAGGAGGAGTTTTGCAAATCAAAGCTTGATCGCAGAGTTGCTTGACCAGTGACTCACTGAGTATTCACTGTAAACAAATTAATTTGTGCCTCAGTTTACTGCACTATAAAAATTAAGTGTCACTAAAATGTGTAGGAGCTGAAATGCTCTTCTGAGAACATGCTGAGGTGCTTTTTAATTGAGGTGACCACTGGTAAGTGTTGTCCTGACTGTATTTCTCCAAATTGGTATTTGGAAAGCTGCCATTCCCATCAGCCATGCACTCTGAACATTCCTCCTTCTCCACCATCTCACTTTGTTTGTAAGGGACTTTTCAGTTGTTTTCTTTACACTGGAAAATGTGAAACACAAAATAAGCATGGAGCAAAAAAGATTGCTAATGAGTGCTAAGGAAGGTAGAACTGTTGGGATGATTTTTTTTTTTTTTTTCTTTTTTGGGGGGGAACTATTTCCTCCATAAAAAAAATATGTGCCTTCTTTTTATGAGAAGAGGTAGAAAACAAGGAGTTGGGAGCAAGGGTGGAGGGGAAGGTTGCATATGGCTGTAATGATTAAATGTAAGCTTTGCGCCTATTTTTTTGGCCTGCTAGAAGCTGTGTACCATGGTGATACACAAACAAGAAGTGACCAATTATTCATGTGAAAAGAGGCTTCATGAATCACAGAGAAACAGTAAATTATGTGGAAAAGCACATTTCACACTCTTCAGGATCTGTGACAACATGGAATTGGTATAAGAACCGTGCAGATTCCTTTTAGTAAGATATGGGGGTGGGCACAAAAGGGGTTCTGATAGTGCTGGAATGGTTTGCAACAAACCCTTTCTTCTCTTTTTGAGGAGAAAAAAAGCCTGGTTTAGCTGCCTGCTCCAGTGTGGCTCACTGAAATATGTGCCAGGTGCATAAACGAAGCCCTGGCAGAGCTGGCCAGCCTGGAGAAGGTCAGACCCTGAAGAGTGTGTTGTTTGTAAGCAGAACACCATGGGGAAGGCGTGTGCAGTGCCACCAGTTAGCTGGAGATGAAATAACTGTTTCAGCAACGCAGCATGTCTATCCACTGGCATGCATTTTTGCTTCTTTGGTGGCACGCTGAAAGGGAGGAGTTTTTCCAAGCACTCTCCTCCTGGTAGACAACTTGCACTGCATGGGTTTTTCCTTGCTCGAGGGACTGGAGTTCCAGCCTCCCACACCGAAAGTCCAGTGGCACAAAAACCCTCCCATGCTCGTGGCCTGATCTTGCAGTCAGCTCTACCTGAGGGCAGAGTTGTGCGGACTCGTGTCCCTTTGACTTCACTCAGTCTCTGGGATGGCACTTACATCCACTGGCCCCAGACAAGGCCGTGGGGCAGGGGAGCTAATGCTGGAAAATAGCTTTTAGGTAGCAAGTAACTGTTTTTCCTTCTGCTTCTAATGAAATCACGTCAATCAAAGTCCATCCTTGCCTTCACTGCCCAAGGCTGCTTGGCTTCATGATCTGCTATAGAAATCCATCATGTGTTTCATTCCATGTGTACATCTGCCAAGTTACAGCAGGCAGCCTCCACAAAGAGCGCAGCATCTCCAGCAGTGTCAGAGCTGTTTGGTTCTCAGGTGCTTTGGTGCTGTAGGGCTGTGTTAGCAGTCACAGAAATTGTGGTGCCTGCACAAAGCCCTTTGTCACAGAATGCAGTGTCTGAGGAGCATCTGCCGATGCCTTAGGATTTTAGCTTTTATATTTTTCATATATTTGTAGTGTATAACTCTAAACTCCATATACAGTGTTAGCAACTGTTCTCCCATTTTGGTCAGACAAAACAATTCCTTTCTAGGCCTGAAAACCAAGGACACCTCACTGTCTCAAGGCCCGAGAAATGTAAACAGTGAGTTGGGGGAGACCAAACCTGGGGTAAGTGACTTCATTACGTGAAGCTGTAATTGGAGGATTAACCCCCGATACACAAATGGACCAAATTTACAGAAGTATGAAAACCCATGACCTGTCATCCATTTTTGGGTGTAGCCCGTAGGTGGGCTTTGAGTGCCCTAAGTGTACCTGAAGGCCTTTCAATCAACAAAACAGCTTTTTATTCTCTTAATTTTGTCTAGCCTCTGTTTTTACGTAGCCCCAACAAGGCATCACTGCAACTTGGTAAACCAGGCAGCAAATCTAACACAACAGTGTTCGTGGTTCTGAGATGTCACTCCACTGTCTTGTTGAGAAAAAACAGATGCCCCTTAGCAAGGGCCTTAATAGTACCTTTCCGTCAGCACCTAGAATCCAAAGAATGAGGTCAGAATGGACACGGAGCATGTAGCACTTGAACCCCATAACTTGACTTAAAGTGGTAAAGAGAAAAAAAATATTTTAGCCTTAAATCAGAATGCCAAGAGTTAGTAACACACAGTTTCTGGATGTGGGAGCCCCTCACACTGAGAAATTCATGTGCAGAGGTGCAGGCACAGAGAACTAACATGTAGACAGGATAATCAAAAAGAGGCAAAAATACAAAGGTCCTACTTGCAGCCTCTCCCTCATTGTCTGTGCATCAGATGGCCAGCCATGGTTTTGAACGGCACGGGTAAAGTTCCTGCTATCAAAGGAAATGAACTGAGTTCGCACTGATTTTGTTTTTTAATGGCTTTGCCCAGGATGAAATGATTGCACAGGGTGACAGTGACAGGACTAGAGAATCAGTCCCATGACATCCTTTGAGCTTAGAGTGGCTGATGAGGAGTGAGAGAAGGGGCTGGTTTATGCTTAAGGGGAGGAGTCCTGCTGCTGAAACACTCCTCAAATCAGAGGTCTGTGCCAGTGTGTCATGCCTCAAATAGGGTAAAAAAGAGCCATGGTGCCCACGGTCCCTACTTTACTTTTTGTTCTCTATCACCATTCTTCAGGTGCCATGTCACATTTAATATTTTCCATTTGCTTTTGGCCAATATAGTCTGGTGCTGCTCAACAGCAGAAACCTGTTGATTCTGGACTGCTAACTACTACTGGCTGGCACACCAAACTGTAGGGTGACTGAACTGTGGTGGAAGACAGACAGAATTGTTTCCAATGTACACCTAAGGAGGCCCTCAGTAAAGCAAACATTGATTTTGGAGAAGGGCTTTTTTTTTTTTTTTTAACCTATCTGCTGCCAACAGGCTGTAAATAGGATCCCTATATTTTTCCCTGTTGATACTAACCCACATTGGAGCTCATCAGCAGCCTGCAAGCCAGTAGAAGTTGCTGAGCACTGCTAGAAGCCACACACACCTCGGAGCAGATGAGGTCTGTCCCAGCTGTCACGGACTGGTTACAAGGAGCGAAGGCACTGCAGGCAGCCCTGCAGCCCATGGGTGGCCTGTGACTGCTGGTTCACTGGGTTCATCTTGCCTTCATGGCCCAACTCCTGCTATTATAAATCATATAGGTACGAGTTTGTTCCTGGAGCAACTTGTTTGCTTTATTTATTTGGAAAATTTCAGTAACTGCGCTCACCACAGCTTCTTTTTCTGCTGCTGAATTTGCCATAACTGGGGCTCGCTCAAGAATGCTCCGTCTTAACAGTGTGTGATTTCCCCTCATGATTTCTGAACCACATTCTGAATAGATGTGCTGGTAAAGTCTGGTAAATACATTTCCAGATAAAGTGGTGGTCTCTCAGAAAAGACCCACTTCTCTAGAGACAGAATGCCACAGATGTGTGGCACCCTCAGACTAAAAAAGAGTTGGACATCCTGTCCCGTTTCCCTCCTCCCCCAATTTTAAGATCAGTGAAACATTTAGAACAGAAAACAATTTATTTTTAGTACAATCACACAGTCACTTCTGGTTTTATTTATATTTAAATTAAAACCAGCTTTTAGCCCTTCAGCTAACCCAGAACGTTAATGTTATTTAAGAAAGGGGAAAAAGAAAAAGAAGAAACAGAATAAGAAAAAGTTTAAAATAGCTAAATAATTAGTTTGGACCTGGCATCCCACACTAAGAGGAAACAACAGCACCCTGTGATGGCTACAGGTTTTAGAAAGGTGGTGGAAAAACCAGTCAGAGGTGCTGTGCATATGTAGAAGGACATGGGTTACACGAGGCACGTGTATGCTGTGTGGCAAAGAAATAGTTAAAACATTGCTTGCGCTGAGTCAAATGCCCAGTGGTGCCTGTTTGGAACATTTTCCTTTGAGTCATTTTGTTTGAAATGTAATAAATGGCTGGTCAATCTGTTGTTAGAGCCTCTGTAGTTGTTGCCTGGAATATTATTCCAAAATGTTTACTCCACAGAGGTGTCTCATGAGCGGTACCTCTTACTCACATCTCTCACTTTTTTTAGGAGGGGTAACTTGAACTTACTCTTTTTTTTTCACTCACATCTCACAGATATTCAGACTAGCACGGCTGTTTCCTTCAGTCACCCTGTCACTGCATATGCATTTCCAAGGGGAATTCAGGGACACATTTAAAAGTGACTGAAGTGAGCAGAAAGACAATTTTAAGTCAAGTATATTCATAATTTAAAAATGTTTCCAGTACAAAGTGCTTGGGAAAAAGTGCAAAGATCAATGACTGGTCATAGGAAGGTTTCAGTGAGAGATCCAGATCTACTCCATGAGAGGTTGTGGAAGTCAGTGAGTGAAGAGTCTTAACATAATAATCCCTGATACTCCCAAAATCCCAAATTCATGATGTGCAAGTATGTTTTAGTGGATTTTTTGAAAAGCCTGGTATGTATATGAGACAAAGGAGGCTCTGTGTGATTTATCTTTCTGCAGCCATCCACTGTGGTCCATAAACAGCTGGTGTACTCCTGCCACAAACTCCACACAGCTTGGAACCGAAGGGGAGCTGCAAGGATTGTGGGAATGGTGTGTTTGACCTAAAACTTCAGAGTGCACACACTGCCAAATCCTTTTGGTGGGGGACTGTGAACTGGGGCTTGTGCTGGTGCACAATGCTGGTTTGAGCTGAGAAGAGCTTCAGCAGCATCAAGACATGGGATGTGCTTTGGCATACACAGAGGAGGGTATTGTAGTGGGTTCACAGAATCAGAACTGTGGACTATTCTGGGTTGGAAGGCACACACAAGGATCATCCAGTCCAGCTCCTGTCCCTACACAGGAGACCCCAACAATCCCACCCTGTGCCTGAGAGCGTTGTCCAAACGCACCTGGAGCTCTGGCAGCCTCGGGGCTGTGACCATTCCTGGGGAGCCTGTTCAGTGCCCCACCACCCTCTGTGGCAAGAAACTTTCCCTGATATCCACCCTAATCCTCCCTGACACAGCTCCAGCTGTTCCCTGGGTCCTGTCCCTGGTCACACAGAGCAGAGATCAGGGCCTGCCCCTCCTCTTCCTCTCCTGAGGAAGCTGCAGAACTGCTGTGAGCTCTGACCTTAGTCTCCTCCAGCTGAACAAGCCAAGTGACTTCAGATACTCCTCATTACAGCTTCTCCTCTAGGTCCTTCACCATCCTCATAAGCCTTCTTTGGATGCTGGAATTAGCTGGCAGCTTCTGAGAGTCAGACTCCACCTGTGACGACCAACAAGCATTGCTCACTGCTGCTGCAGTCCCTCCAGATCTCCCTCCTCTCTGCCCTCAGAGTGAGGTTGGATTCATGATCTCCTCTTCCATGCATGGACTTGGGTCTGATAGCTGTTTTGTGAACAAGATGAATTGTCTGCAAAGGTGTGAAGGGGACTCTGAGGGAAGGTACTGCATTGCTATCCCTCATGAAATAAGTAGCACTTTATTCTTTCAATTTCTTAGAAAGCCCCTCAGCTTCATTCTTGCAGAGATCTGCCGTGGAAGGAGTGAAGAACAATGCCATCTAAGCTCTCCTGCTCCAAGACACATGCTGAGCAATGACACTGCAAAGATTTTTTTCAAGATTACATACTCTCCAAAGAGACTGGATAGAAAACCCTCTGTCCTCACAACAGCATCCCACAAAATCTCATCTGGATGGGTTGATTGGGATCAGGTGGTCACCAAACTGGTTTGTGCTATTTCCATTCACTTGCTGTCTTAAGGCATTTTCATCGAGAGGTTCTTTTGTGTATAGAATCAATCTGGTAATTGTTGCTTCAGAGAAGCTTTGATTTGCACTTTATATTAAGAGCTGTGTTTGATTAATTGTCTTTTTCCGATTGAAAAAGTATTAGGGGGGGAAACTTTCCCTTTCCCAGTGAACAGAATGTAATTTGCTGAAGAATTAATTTTTTTTGCATTTTTTAAAAATGCTACTTTTTCATGCTGTCAACCAGGGTCTCATCTTGATGTCTCAAGACAGTTTAAAGCACTGTGTCAGCCTGTGCAGATGTAGCGGATGCCAATATCACACTTAACCTCATCTGTCAAAGTTCTAGAGTGGGTGTGACAGGGGATATCACCTGGATCAGCTGGCAAATGTTCCCACAGCCTTCATTCCAAGGCCTGTGAGAGTTATGGGCTGCCTGTACCACAGGCGATCAAGAGTTAGTGTTAGTTTACATGGGGACTCTGGGGAATAAACAGAAGGTCCTTGCATGAACAGACTATAGAAAGTATGAGTGGGAAAATGCTGGGATGTCTCCTGACACCCACCTTGAGAGTGATGGGGTGCTACAATCTTGCCGGGATGGGGAGAAATGAGTTCCCTGGAAGTATCCCAGGGTCACATCGTGAGGCCATACTTGCAGCACAGGAATTAAACCTTTCCCTGGTACTTTGCCTCTGGGCAAAAGTGGGGGATTATAGAGAAAGCTGATTCTGGGCAAGGAACTTGTGTGAAGCATGAAGGCTGCGCTGTGGCAAGCAGTGATGAAGCACCCTGATGTCCTGAAAGATCCACCCTTAAACTGAGACAGCTGTCTGCTTGGGGCTTGGAGTGGCTGAAATCTTCTTGTGCTGCAAGGACTGCTTAGAGGATGAACATTTCCCAGCCTCTTCCCCAATGTCCCATGGCTTCACGTCTCCCCAAATGCTTCCTTCCTTTTACGTAAAGCAATCAAGTGAACAACAGAAAGCACGTCTGCTGTCAGTTCTGAGTTTTAGGAAAATGTCTAGCAACTGACAGGAAGCAGTTTGTGACCTCATCTGGCAACAAATAAAAGCCAGTTCTAAAAATGGCATTTAGAATGGTGGCACTTAATTGGTATCTGCCAGAGAAGGACACACACAAACTTTGTGTAAGTATAACCTGATTGTCAGCATGCAGGAATTTGGAGATTTGACACACTTGACATTATGTAATGGAAGTGTTGAACAGGAAGTGAGAAGACACATCTTTTCAGGAAAAAAAAAAAAAACAACAAACTATTTTTGTTTAGATGCCCAGGCAAAAATTAACACTACAGTAATGTTCTACTACTCTTTTCCTTTCCATAGTTTTGTCCCATGTCTCTGGTGTTTACATTCCAGTCAATTTGAGTGAGCTCATGGTTTAAGTCATTACCTGACTGTCCTTTTTTGTGTAAGAAGGAGCAATATAATTGCCAATTATGGATTTGTTAATGAAACATCTGAAACTTCCATGAGTCATTAGGAGGCAGGATGGACAGATATGTATCCTTAGGGAAAAATGTCAGAAAGCATGGCCAGCATCATTTAAAGCATAAATGTGACATTCTGGAAGAATATTCAATGGGGACAACTGCTTGGGGGTTGGCTGAGCTTTCCTCGATGCTGAGCTTGGGTTGATAGAGTGGGAAGAAGATGGTTTTCCTTCATCATTATGTCTTTCTGGCTTTAAGTGGTGCTTACTTGGAGGTAGGAATGAGTTTGGGTGACATTTGTGCAGCTTAAATAAATGCTGCATTAAATTATTCTGGCCCAAATTCTCTTTTGAACTGTAGTCTTCTCTGAGGATAACCAGAGGGCAAAGCATTTTAAACACTCTTGTCTTTCTTTTTCATCCACTGCTGTCTCCACATGACTCCAGTTAGGTGGCGGGTTCTGTATTTGGGAAGGTCTTAGCTCTCCTTAGAACAGCCACTGTCCATCTTGTCCCACAATGGAGAAAAGCAAAGGGACTATTCTGGTATGTCCTTTAGGGAATGGTTCAGGCTCTGATATGCTGTTTTAAGGGTAAAGAGCAATAGTAAAAGCTTACTCAGTTATCTTATTCAGCTGTATCTCACAATATCTCATAACTCATTGTGAGACAAGAAGAGGCTGTGTCGAGGGCCTGATGAAAATCAGGGCATCCAGCATCCCTCTCCTTCCCCTTGTCCACAATTTCAGGCCCTATCATGGAAAACAATGAAGCTGGGCAGGCAACACATTCCCTTGGTAAATCCATGCTGGCTCCCTCTAGTTACCTTCTCATCCTTTGTGGGTTTAAAAGTAGCTTCTCAGAGCATTCGCTCCTCAGTTTTCCCAAGGACTGAAGTTGTGATGGCCAGCAACAAGTACCCTGGATCCTTCTTACCCTTTTTTGGGGTTGGTGCCACACCTGCCTTTTGCCAGGCATTAGGAATTTTCCCTCTTTGCCAGAACCTTCCTTCATAGTTTCAACTCCAGCTGAGCTTTGGCTTTGTCCTGGCTGCATTACTACTCATGCAGTTCATGCATGAGTAATCTTACCATTTTGCCATTCACCTTTTACAGTTTTTGCTGTTTACATTGCCAGTGCTATCAAGCTGCACCAAGTTTCCAGAAACAGAAAAAAAAAATCCTGTGTAACTCAGTTAATTCAGGGATGATTAAAAGGCAGCCCATATAAAACTGCAAATGAATTCTATTTGGTTCAATCTTGTCTCCCTCACCTCCAATAAATTTATCTGTTCAAGTTCAAACCACACAGAGGGATTTTCTCTGTCTGACTGATGGTGAGGAATAATGTACAGACCCCAGCTAGCGCTGTGGGAGTGCTACATTTTACGTGAGATGCTGTGAAAAGCCACTCCTGTGGCTTTACTCTGTTGGCCACTGAGCCACCCAGGTAAACCTGAAGTGGTCCTGAGCGTACAGAAACTGATTACCTTTAACAAAATCTGTCTTGTAGCCTGCATAATCCAGTGTCCTTCGCAGTCTGGTTCTGAGGCAGTCAAACAAAGGTTTTCCCTATCGTGATGGGAATCCTGCTTTGAAACAGCCCAGGAAGGTCTAAGAAAGAGAGAGGGACTGACGCGGTCTCTCTTGGAGAGAGTGAGCTGCTTGACAGAACCAGGAACTGGCTTGGAATGACAGATGAAAGGATATTATGATGTGTCAGTAAGGCAAAGGAGACCCCAGGCAGCTCTGATTTAGGCTCAGCTGTTAATCAAAAATGCTGGGGAAAATCCAAGCCTCCGGAGCTTGAACAGAAATAGAAAGGGCTGTTTCCTATTATACAAGCACATAAAGCTGTGCTAAAGGGGAAATCCAACCGGAAAAGGGCTTTTCCCCCTATCCAGCTTGTAGATGGTTTTTGAGCACTAAGAGGCACAGATTGCTGGGCCCTTTTCTGGAGTAGTGTACATGATAACCCATGGCATGAGTATAGACACAGAAATACTCCATGGGTGTTCTGCTTGGAAATCCCGTTCCATGACACTAACTCTCTAAAGATTTTCTATCAGTCCTGCTCAGCCCAGCTGTCACTTAAGACCCCTCCACATGCATAGGTCTCATCCAAAACATGTCAAGATAAAGATGCTTGTTGACTTTAATGGGCTTTGAATCAAGCCTATAAAACAACCTGACATCTGCAGTAAATACTCGGGCCTTAATGACTGCTTTTCCCTAGGGTTCTGGAACATCATTCCAACATCTGGGAACCTTGCCTTTCCTGGTGTTTCCCATTTAGTAGAGGATTTTTAACAGATTAAAAAGCATAAGCTGTAGGCCAATTGGTTCCTCATTTTCTGGGTTAGTTCAGGTTCTGCTGCAAATGAGAATGTCAAATAATCCTTGCCAGATCTTGCTCTTGTGCTGAGAACCTGAGATGGTCTAAGCAAGCAGAATTGGATATTCCAGAGAATACAGAAAGAAAGGACGATAACCTTGCCACCTGTCAAATTGTAACTGCAGCTTCTCTCTTGGAGCAAATAAGGAAAAGTCCGTGGCTGAGTCAATGGACCTGACACAAATGAAAGGGTTGAGATGCTTTGGATGGCATGAACACTGCATGTCCTTTTTGGCTTTCATCCTTTTTATTCTGCACTCTAGCAACTCTGGGAATAGGAAACCACCACTTTTGTCCACAAAAGCCTGACCACACATACTCACAGCAAGAATTTTACCAGGTTCGTCTTTCACTGCCTCACTACGTAACAGCAGTGGTGAAAGGGAAAAGGAAGGCGTCTAAACCGCTTGGACAAACCCAGACAAAATCTCACAGACTGAAAGTGATCACTGAAACATAAAATGTTCACTGGGAGAAGAAGCTGGGAGGCTGAGAGCATTGCCAGTAGCAGCAGGGTAGGAAGATGCGAAGAGAAAGAGACTTTCCCCAGCTCAAAGCCTGGGGTAGTTAAAGTTGAGGAGAATTGAAAGATAATTACAAGAAAAGTGTAAAGCTTGGGAAGAGGAGAATACCTGTGTAGCCCTTTCCATTATTAGTACTGTGGTCCGTGTGCTACAAACCTTTCGGTGAAGTGAGACTTGCTTTTCTTTTTTTTAATTCAATGGTGCTCACAAGATTTAAAAGGGAAATGGCTTACAGGTTGGAAAATGGGATCACTATCTTGAAATCATGACCAGCCCCAAAATATTTGGTCCTTAAGTTTCCATTCATGGTCTCTAAGACAGCACTCAGGCCACAGCAAAAAAAGATCTGAGCTGTGGCTTACCACAAACACTCCTTGAAATCCCAGCTAGCAGTCTGGCACTTTCTCTAGCCTGCTTCTCACGTCTCCAAGCCACTCATCTATCTGCTGATCATGTTAGACATGAACAGAAGCCAGCACTCTCTCCATCTGGATTCTTGCATATGATTTTTAGAAAGGCTCCAACACAGACACTGTTTCTTTTCTTTGTTTTTGTTTCTGCTTTGTTATTTTTTCCATGTCCAGATTCAGAGTGTTACTGTGGTTGCCTTTCTCACAATGACACTCTCCTAATTAATTGCTACACTTTGGAAGCATCAGTGCCTGGTTTAGGATACATGAAGCTCTCAGATTTAGAACATTTATATGCAAAACTGTGCCTGAAGTTTAAAGAGGCAGCAGAGTAGAAATCCCTGGCCTAAACTTCTCTTTATGCAGGGATTTGCACAGAGTGCCAAACCAGAATCAAATTAGTTTCTTTAAGACTTAGATTTTCCCATGTTTTCTGTTGCTCAAAGGTCATGATGTTTTTTAAATGTCTCTGCTGTTCCTGGGTTAGTTTCCTCTTCTGCAGCAACCTGTAGGGAAGTCATAATGTAGTGTTTATGATGACATCCCTTTCGTGCTGTGGAAAGAATTTTAATGTCATGAATTCCACCTCTGACTGGAGAGATGGGCTTGAACTGGAATCTCACAATCACACAATCCGAAACTCAGTGGAATTTGAATCCCCAGCTGACCTTACATTTTAGGAGCCAAAACACTGTTTTCGTCCTTCATCTTCCAGTCTTTAAAACAGTTTAGATCTGGGATTCTCTGGCTCAAATGCCTAATGGTGGCTTCAGTGCCAGAAAAAATGGGAAAGAAAAAACAGGAAACATGGAGATAAATAGAATGCTTAAGTGGAGAAAAACTAATTTAAAACTCTATAAAATAACAATCAACAATGAGAACCTGGTTTCCCATCTGTTCAACTTGTCCAAGCAGTTCCCTCTACAAAGTTCATTAGTAAAGATTTTGGTTTTCCGTGCAGACTCTCATTTCACCTACCCGCTTGTGTCATTCTCAGCGGCACAGCTTTTAGCACCTCACCCCATACCATCTTTTAGACTCAAACAAAATTCCTGTGAGTTAAGGAAGGGCAGTTACATCTCACCTTTACAAATGGGAAAACCACAGTGTGGAGAATTTAAACAGCAGACCTAAGCTCACACTGGAAGACTGTGGGAG
This sequence comes from Dryoscopus gambensis, assembly GCA_013389985.1. Lineage (NCBI taxonomy): Eukaryota > Metazoa > Chordata > Aves > Passeriformes > Malaconotidae > Dryoscopus > Dryoscopus gambensis. The sequence continues at coordinate 88,344 of WEIT01016506.1, read as the reverse complement.
AGGAGGGACTCACTCTACCACTCTCTGTTCAAATGTCTGTGTGATGACACCAACATTTATTGCTAAATGTTTTCCATATGATTCGCCCAGTGAGCCAGGATCTGGTTGTTTGGGGTTTTTTTTTAAGAAAATATACTTAGCAAGATGCAGCAAATCACTGAATAATGTACCTACGGTCACACTCACTCCTCTGGGTACTTCTCCACATCTCTTCTGTTAAAGTCCACATTCAAGTTCTTTATTCAGTCATTACTCTAGAAAATTAAGTTCTGCAATTATTTAAATTAAATTTTAACACTGTTGGAGGAAAGATAACCTGTTCCTCACAAGGAAAGTAGATCTTGCTTTTTATCATAAGAAGCACCGAGCCTCTGACCTGGGCCCCTGGTCTCCTCTCAGTTGTTCCCACTTGGACCTCCAAACACAGATAAGCCCACAGGAGCAGTGTGTGTATTCAGAAGGCAGGACAGACTGGGATGGCTAGGCAGAGGGCACAGCTGGAAATATGTATGGGCAAGAAACTGTTTGCATCAGCCCCTTTTGTCCTCTTCCCTAATTTCCACACTTCCGCCTTCCCAAATCGCCTTGATTTCTCCCATTCCCAGCTTTGGTTTTGTTCACAAAGCACCCCATAAATTTTGTACAGACACAAGATGTCCTTCCCCTTCATCCTGTAAAGTGTCCCATTCCCCCAGGCTGTGACCCCTCAGTTTGCGAGGTGGCCTGGAGAGGTGCTCTGGGTGATTCATCTCGCTTGGTGTCACTGGCGGGTGATGGGGCTGGGGCTGGCGATCCCCTGTGGCTGCCCTTGGAGCAGCCAGCGTGAGGCTTCGTTTCTCTGAGGAGGTTTTTGGTTTCCCCGCTCTGATCCTCCCCGTGTGTGGAGATAAGCCACTGAGGGGTTGATGTCTCCTGGGATAGTATCCATGTCAGGGTTTTACCTGGGTTCCCCTTCTTGCCTTTTTCTCCTTGGGCACCTCTCTCTGTGTGGAGATGAGCTTTGATCACATAAGCCAGCAACAGGAATAACATATTTTTAGTGTCACCACTGACTTTAATGGAACTAATTTTTAAAGTTACACATCCAGATTTTTGTTCTAACAGTACTGAGAATGTCTCTCAAAAAGAAAACATGCTTTAATGTACATTTTTCTTTTATTCCGGCTAATTCTTCTGCATTGCTGGAATGGGGCACTGGACACCCATTCCTCACTTCAAATTTCACTCTCCCAGTGAGCCTGCTGCTGTAATGTAGTTTTCTAATTCCTGGATACTAAAGATTGTTAAAAGAGGGGTTAATTTTCCATCATGCTCACACTGCAATTACTTTCACATTGCTTTAACTTTAAAATTTTCCCTTCCCTGTTTTGTTTTTCTAAAAGATGTAATTCATATAGAACTCAAATGACCCTTTTTTAAATTCACCTTTTTTTTTTTTTCTGTAAAATATCACACACATTTCTGGTTTACTCAACTGTTTTTAGAAAAGTGATATATTCTGGTGTCCCTGGCATGTTACATAAGTTTCAGATCTGAGCACAAAGACTCCATTTTGCAAAAATAAATGCATTCTCTTTCAACTCACGTCCGTGGGGTATCCCAAATGTACAGCACCGTGTTTACTGTGCACTAATATAATATGTAGCTGTGCAACCCATGAACATGCTAGTTAAATGCTTAACACACGTCCTTGATGCATCAATTAAATTCATTAGACTTGGCCCCTCGAATGATTGTGAGTGCTTCCTTGTACAGAATGTTCCTTGCCTCCCTTCAGAGAGGGAGGCCAGCCAGAGGAACTGCCTGTTTATTTTTGAACCCATGTAAAAGTAGACCAGGAGCAGACACCTCCTGCTGCAGGCTAGACCTGACAAAGAGGTCATCTTTGTTGCACATGGCTAAGGAATCACATCCCCTGCTGAAAATCAGGGCTATTTTTAGAAACAGGATAGAACTCCTCATTCTTGAAATTGTTTTAATTTCCATCCAAAGAGTCAGACTGCATGGCTAGGGGAAAAAAAAAAAAGTCTAGTAGGCTGCAGGGCCAGTGCGAGACGCAAGCCTGTGTAAAAAGAAACCTGATGAAATTGCTTCTTGTGGTGCTGACAGAATTTTGCCCTGGCAGCACCGATGTGCTAATCACTATAGGCTGACAAAGAGCCATTGCCCAAGAGCAGCCCATAATGGTCATGTAAATTTTACATAAGTACATACGATTACAAGAAATTGCCCAGAATTTTAACACACATTGTGCTGCCCTGTTTATAGAACAGTATAGATTTACTGGCTCCATTTTTCTACTGTAAATCAAAAGCCTTAGGGCTTGGGAGGAGTGAAAGGGAGAGGAAAGGAAATGTTTTGGCTTCACAGTATATAACTGCCTACGGAATCATTTTAATGTATATTAAAACCTCATTCAGGTCTGCCACAGATGTAGCGAGTTTAAACAATCCAGTGGGGCACATTCCTCATAAAACTCTTCCCCTTCTCTGGTTCTGCAGACTGCACTTCTGGAGTAAGTGGCCACATCTTTCCTGAAGACACAAGAATCCTGGTCCTATTTTCCACAAATAAATGGAGTTTTTCAGAGTTTTCAAAAGCTGCACAGGAAAATTATAAATTATACTGACTATTACATAGTACAGGCTACAGCATCTCTCCCAGAAATCTCTGCTTCAAGCCCAGAGCTCAAGCTGACTGAGGCCAAGCGTCCAGGCCTGGGCTGGATTTCAAGCTCTCAGCTGAGAGACAAAGCACCACAACCCCAATGGCTGATTCGCCACCTTGTTAAAAAGGCAAGCTCCTAGTCTGGGTTGTGTCTAACTGCAGTTGCCAGTCACTGAATCTTGTTTATGTCCTGTCCTGATGGGTTAGAAAGCTATCTATTACATGAAATTGCTTTCAGGCTGTGGTATTTCTAAACCAGTATTTGTAATCTCTGGTCATTGTCACAGCTCTTTCTAAACACTTTCCAGTTCTTCTACATTCTTTTGCCAGGGTAGACATCCAACTAGATAGATGACTCCCAAAAAGCTCTCCCTGGTGCCAGATAGAGGAGTAATATTCCTTTTATTTTTCTACTCAATTGTCTCTCCCTTTTGTAACCAAAAATTATATCAATAAAGACATCAACACATCACTAGAACTCACAAATAACCATTTGTTAGAATCCTCATGTTTTCCAGAGCTACTAATTTGCAGCATTGACTTGCCTATTTTAAAGGCATGATCGCTTCTCTTTGTTCACAGGGTTTAAAATGCACCTGTTTTACTAAGCCCACTCTACCCTATGATCTCTATTAATTTGTACCCAGGTTAATATGGCATCACTTGCAGTTCCAATACCTGTTAATGTATGTATTTTTTATTTTGCTAATAATCTTTGAGATCTCTGGTAAAAACACTGGGTACCATTCAGCGAGAAAAAGGAGCCCATGGGATACCAGTGTTAGCAGTAGTGGATGAAGATCCTATTTTTTACAGAAAGTGCTGTAATCTGTTAACTTTTTCTATGTTTGCATGAGCTACATTGATGTTCACTTTTGCTAGCATTGTTTATTGATTTTCCAGATGTAAAAACAAGTCACATGGGATTACATGCATTGTGTAGTCCTAAAAGCATTATGTCTACACAGCTATCTCTAACCATCAACCCTGTAGTCTTGAAAAGAAAGGAAATAATCAGAAAACAATCACAAGCTTTCTATGGGAGCATAACTTTCATCTTCATATTACCATTTTTTCATTCCTTTTGGGTAGTGCCACATAGCAGCCTCTCTGTGATTTTGGAAGGATTGGTGTCAGGCTCATCTTGTCCTGTCCCAACTGCATTTTTAACTGTTATCAATTTCTTATCAAAGCTCTAGAGTTTCTTGGTGTCCCAATCTCTCTTAAAAATCAATGTTATTTAGGATTCTGAGCTCTCCTTGGACAATGATTTAAATATTCTTTAGTGTAAATTATCTATTCCTGCAAGTAAAAATGATGGTTTGCTTCAATCACCACGGTTTAATATCTGTTGTCTGAAGAAATTATACCAACTGCATTTTCATTGAAAAAGAGCATAAGTCTGTTGCTTTCCTAATGAAGAAAACCCAGGTGCACTGTACATGTTGTACACATCTGCTTTTCCTTCACCAGGTTTGGTAATTTCCCGTTCAGGATTGGAATGTTTCAGTTTCGTCTCAAAGTGACCCACAGTGCTGCAGATGAAATAACTGGGAATGGTTTATTCCAAATGACCCTGCAGTGGGATGGGAAGTGCCTTCCTACAGTTGTGTCAGAGTGCTATGATAATTAGGAGGAGTGAGAAGAGGGGGTTTGGGAGACAGAGAGGACAAGAAGAGCAGGCGAAAGGGATGAGCTGGACATTGCACACTGCAAAGGTAACAGCAGAAATGGTCAAAGATATGGAGAGGTATTAAGAGAAAGAATGGAAGGCCAGGCTTGGAAGTAGCTCTGGACTGGGTTACCCTGGCACTGCCTGGAGAGAGATGGTCCTCACCAGCAAGCCCAAATCACTTTTTGACTTTAAATGGACATCTCAGCCATCACTTTCACTGGCACAAGGTTGACCCAGTTAAAAATAAAACCCAGACAATCTATATGGCATCATCTACTATTTTAAGCTGGGTTCCTGTTTTGTCTTTGCCCAACAATGTGAGCTCAGCTCTTGCAATGCCAGAAGGGAATCCTGAGGCCAGAGGATGTTTTGGAGTGAACAGCTTGACTGGTGAGTTCATCAGAGGCAGCGTGGGTGGTTCCCGGTGCTGCTCAGGTGCAAGAACCTGCACCAGCAGAACAGCTAAGAAAGGAAAAACAAAAATGTAAACAATGCAAAAGAAAAAGGCACAAAGAGTTCCCTAGGAAAATAGGATTATTAAACAACTAGTAGCAAAGAACTATGTGATTATTCTACAGTTGCACAATCATTATGGAAAAAGTATGATATTTTTCCCATTTTTTTTCTAGAATTTAAAGTGAAAGAATCACATTTTTCCTAAGTGCATTTCTGCAGAAGTTTCCTCAAAGTTTAATTTGATGTTAAATATACAGAACCCTGCAGACTTTCAAAGTGAATGAGACTCCTGACATCATGGGATAGAAATTGGTTTTTGGTGTTGCAATGGGCTTTTGCATTGTGGATACTGTTATACTTAGGTTGTGTTTGTCATTTGCTTTATGTCTGTATTTTATTAAAATATTCATTATTAGCATCGTTATTAATATTAGCATTTATATTTTTTTAATCAATACCAATATATTCTTTTATATTTGTACTCATTAAAAATATATATGTAGCACTCAAATATCCAAGTGATGCTGTGCTAGACATTAGGCAATATAAATGGTAAGATATTTCTTCTCAAATCACATGGTTGAAGAAAGATTCTAAAGTGAAAAATGCCCTAAGTGGAAACCTTAAGAAAGATGATGTTGGGTGAAAGCTGACCTGGAAAGTGAAAGGAAATTAGAGGTAGCTGATTCTTTTCATTTGCCTAAAAGAGCTTATTTACCTTAGGCAGCAGAAGCAGTCCTGGTGGAACAGGTCATCTGTTTATGAGTTTTGATGTTCTTTCTCTGTACTGACAAGTGACAAACAGGATTTCCTGAAGAAGTACAAGATTCTACAACACAGTGTCTTTTCAGGGAAGATTCTGATTTTACTTCATGTTTATCACTTTCCTTCCTTAACTGACTGAAGAAGAAATACAAGTGATTAAACAGATTTTACTTTCATGAGGAATTTTAAGTGTACACGGAGTCAGGAAGTGATATTTATATATAAGAAAATGTCTTCTGCATAATTTAAAGATTTTGGACATTCCTTCATTCACCATCTTTTTTTTTTTCCCCTCTTAGGCAATGTCTACATATGAACTTGTGACTGAAGAAAATCAGAGCGAAAAATACAAAGATGCCTTAAGCCCTTTACCTCCAGCTTAGAACAAGCTTTACAACTGGCTTGTTGTAAATGAAAGAAATAAAGTTTGGCTTTTTTCTTGTGTCAGTGTGTCCAGTGTAAGGTCCTCTTCAGTCAGTAATGGGAGACAGGAGGTGCTAGAAAATAAATCATCACATTTATTTTAGAAACCTATCTCAGGAGGACTGAATCAGCATCAGGAAGGGTCCAGTGCTCCCCTTTGATTAGAGTGATTACAAAATGACTCATCTATGTACACCCAACAGATTACATCTTGCCAAAACTGAGTTATTTGTAGTGATTAAACCCACTTGTTTTGGTTTTCCTGTCTTTCCTTCTCATTAATTTTATATCAAACCCTCTTTCCTTGCATTGGCCAAGACCATTACAGGCACACAAGACACTGACTGTTTCAGTTGGCTTCTTGTGTGTTGTTTTGGAAGGTGCAACAATTATATTACTAAAATAAAAGAGACAGGCTTTAAAAGCCAGAACACACAAGGGAAATCCACTTTCCTTGAAAGGCTTGGCTGCTGTCTAAGTTGCCTCTAACACAGTTACATAAAAGACCTACTTTATTTTTCCACTTTCTGAGTCAGAAGAGCTTTGGATAAAATTCACCGTGACCCTACTAAATGTATGGAGCCGGACTCCCAATGAGACTTGAGGTACACCCAGAAATTTAAATTCTAACATAAGATTTGTTTTGCAGGGGGAAAAAAAAGTGGCTAAGATAGTAGCCAAGGATTCAGGAGATGTGGATTCATTTCCTTGCTCTGCCACAGACTTCCTATATGACTTTGGGAGAGTCATTTAATCTCTGCATATCACTTTTCTGTGGTAAAACTTTCTGGATGTCTCTGAAGATAAACATATTAAGACGGATGCTCTGAAACCAGAGCCCTTATGTCTGCTGAAGAAAAGTAGACAGCTTCTAATCAAATGCTATTTCCATATACAAATATTTGATTTATAGCAAATAGTAAAAGGACGTCTCTCCCAAACTGTCAATTCCATGTCAAAGATTAAAGATTAAAATCTTGTTTCCCGCACACCAATAATTCCAGCTGCCACGGGATTCAAGACCCAAACAAAGCATTTAGAAACCATCCCTCTCCCACACCTTCTCCCCAACAAAGACCCACTTATCTCACCTGTATCCTGGGAGCAAAATCCCATCACCCTGAAGTCTTTCTTAAAAGACAGTTGCAATAAATCCAGGAGACAGACAAATACTAAGTTGTTTGAATCAAAAGGACCAAAGATTTCCCAAGGAAAACTGTCATTGCATAACTGTACCACCACTTCCCTTTCTTCTGGGCCAATGAATCTCGCAGTCAGAAACTTATGCTGGTTTTAACAGCTTGGGGATGAAACAGAAAGATGCCGTCTCTCCAGTGGGGAAGGACAGGGCTGAACAGGATCTCTTTAGCTCATTATGCTGAGCAGAAGCCCTTGGATACAGCCCAAACTCTGGTCCACTGAAATGCTCCTTTAGTTGTCTCTCTTTCAACTCATATATGAGGTGGACTTACTATATTTTTAACCATTTCTAGGACATAAGTTAGCTCTCCCTAACATAACATGCAATATTCTTTTTTCCAAATACTACTAAAACATTACCCTCTACAAAATGAAATTGGTGATACTGCTTGAAGGGGAAACTAACTGTTCTTTGCTGGGCTTCCAGATTACATACTTGTGGAAATAAACATGAATCTAAATCAGATCTATGCTTTTCCACACCTAAAATCCACCTCTCTAAAATTAACCCCCTCCATACAAAAACAGATATCTCACTTCTTTGGGTGACTGACTTATTGAAACAAGTAGAACCATACTGTAGGGTCAGGGGTACTGATGAACAGACAACTTAATTTACAAATCCCTTCTGAAAAGGTCTTCCAAATCAGACAGAAAACTCAAGCTTTCCAAGTGACCTGGATTACACAACTGAAGTTTTCACACTTCTTATTTCAAGTTTCCATTAAACTTGAAGGTTAAGCTACCTCCATTCCTCTCTTTCTAGTGTGAGGTTGTTTTCATTTTCAGTAAAAGGCAGAGGTGGGAATCATAAAGGGAAGACACAGAATGATCTGAGCCCTGACGGAAAAGCTGCTCTGTGGCAATCTTTGAAAAAAGAAGAAAAACCAGCCCTAAGGATAAAGCTGTCTTCTCTCAGGAGAAAACTGAAGGGTACATTCCCCAGGGAAGAGCATCTGATTAGATAATTATGAGACTGGGGAAGGGTTGATAATTTCTAAATCAGATGAGGTTTTGAACCACTGTTTGGACCAAACTGGATCTTCCAACAGAACATGGATAAACTTGGAGTTAAAATACTCATTCAAAAACTGAGCAGCTGGGTTCTGTTGCCTGATTTGTCTCAGATTCTGTGTGTAGTCTATGGCACGTCGTATGTTCCTTTTATGCCATTTTGTAAATGGGCATTTTATGCGTTTTGTAAAAATGAAAATATGTTCTCCTACTTTACAGAGATGTAACACACTAAATCCATAAAACCCAAAGGAGTTCAGAGGAGTAACTAGATTAAAAACCAATATTGCTAAATACCAGGGGGAAAAAAGCATTGAGGCACTACAAATTATTAATTATGATATGGTCTCCCATAAGAGTAATAAAGATTCTCCTAACTGTGGTGTTAACCATTTGTCTCAACTGGTCTAGAGGCTACAGAGTGGGTGAAAATTCCTCAGCTGGAAAACTGAAAGACCTAAGGCATTTTAGCATTTCTTTATATGTTGAACTGGGTTGACCTAATCCTGTAACTTATTAGGCATGGGAGAATGGATCTGGATACAATAGGGACTGACTTTCCCATAATTTCCAGTGAATCCAAAGCCTTTTCACAGAACTCTGGTTAACTGTTTCCCTTCTTCTTTTAATTTCCCACGCCTCTTAACTTCCAGGCTACGCTTGTGACCGGAAGCCAAAATGCCATGAGAAAAAGCTCTTCCTGTGGTAATTCTAACACTGCCAAGCATAAGGCCTACAAATCACATGGGAAAACTCGTTCACATACAATCCACTGCCCAAGAATATCCAAAAAATTTGGGATAAGGATTCAACCTTTAAACATTAATACAAACCAAACTTCTCAAATATTTCAGAGTCAGCCCTTTTAGCAGTTTTTATCCAAAAGTAGAAAGCACTTCCATTAACCATTTTAAATGTTTCTTTCGGATGCCAAAGCCATGAATCAAATAATGTATTAAATTTATTCATCTGCTTATTATAGTTCAGAACATTAAGTGTTTAATAAGCATATTTTACCTATTTTGCACAGGGCTGTAGTAAACTAGTGAAGTTTCTTGATGCCAGTCAGATTCTGCATCTGAGGACTGTTCCTGCATGAATTCCATTCAATTTTAAGCCAAATCCCATGTGCAAAAGCATTGTCTATGCAGTCATGTTACATCTTCCTATCCAGAGAATCCAAGTACATCTGGCTATACTAAGGGTCATCTGAAACCACCTAGAAATGTAGTAGTCTCCAGCAGCGGCCATACACAGATGCTTAACTAACAAAGCTAAGATCAAATTGTACTATACTTTCTCCAAATGCTCTCCCAGTCTTAAGGTAACTTCTGAGTCTGACGCACTTTATCCAGTTAGTTACTGGAAAACTGAGACTTTTCCTCAGTACATTTGTCCAGTCTTCTGAATCCATGAATTTCTAGTTCATTAGAGCACTTTGCATCAGGGACCCCAACGTGTCTATCAGACCCAGTATGAGGACATAATATGGAAAGCAGTACTGACTCCACAGCCACTGGAGACATATTCCTGTATTTATATCTTTATCTACTTACAGTGTATCTCAATGTAAATGACATATTTCCAGTCCTATTCAAAGGTGTGAGCACCTAAGGGACCAGTTAACAACTCTGACTTCAAAGCATGAGTGTAGTTGCACTTTAAATGCCTATAGTGACCATGCATGCTGCTGCCAGGGCACCCACAATGGCCAGGATTGTAGCACAGGCTGGGAAAAGTTTGAAAGGAAAAAAAACCTCGTTTTGGAATCTTCTGATAACTCATCAGGGCCCTGGCATGCCAGGACTACATCATGAGCTGTTCTTAAGCTGAGTGGTTACAGCTAGCACACAACCCTATCAGAAGCATTTCTGGTAGCACCTGCTCAGCAGATCTGCTCAGAAATAGCTGCTTTAAGCAAATGACAGAGTTTTCTCGGGACCTATCCCAAGCCAATGAATTAATCATCATGGGAACCGAAAATTAGGTTAGTTTATTGTAACATACTCTCAGTGCAAAGTTCCCTGCTTTCATCTTTCTTCTCTAACAGCATTTGTGTATTGAAACTAAAAGAATAGAAAGTCCATAAGTTATGTCAGCTTTGTCTGTTCCTTGCTGGAGGAGCACTGAGCAATGCTTGCACAGGATCAAGGGGGTGCCCAGGCTGGTGGTGAAGTCACCACCCCTGGAATTTTTCAAGAAAAAACTGGACATGGCACTTAGTGCTCTAACTGACAAGGTGGTGTTCATTCCAAGATTGGACATTATGATCTTGGAGGTCTTTTCCAACCGTAATGATTCTATGATGTGAGTCCTTATCAGATTTTTTTTTTTTTTAGGAGCCTATGAAACGTACCATCAGTCTCAATTATCCCTACTCTCTAATTCCTTCTTTGGTTCCATAAATACCAAAGGCTTCTATTCCACACAGATTCCCCTGGATTTCTGTGCAGATGATATGCTTTGTCCTCTCACAGTTTTAGACAGCATGTAGCTGTTCCAAGGTGCTGACTAGTTTGGGAGAGCTGCTCAAAGCATTGACGAGATGCTCCCCTTCTGCTGCTGGGTGTGGCATGTCCTTTTCCCGCTTTCCCTCTTCTTCCCTCCATGCTCTATTACCAAAGGGATTCCAACTTTAGGATCATGAAGTCCTTATTCCAGTTGCAACTCTAAGGATTTAAATTTCATTTCCTAGCTCTCATGCTTCTCATCCTATGCCAAAGTCACTCCTTGGGAATGTCCAGAATATTAACTCCCACACTATTTCTTCATCATTGCAATTTTTTCTGGTTCAAATATTTCAAGCTTTTCACATTAATTTAGAAGTTGTATATGACATTCATATTGCTGGACTCCTAATTTCCAGACTGCTGGGAACTTTCTACATGGAAAACACATGAAATATTTGATCTCCACAATGTTTCTAAATACTTTCGCCCTCCTCTTTCCCTTCTCTCCACTACCACCTTGTGTCAGGTTTTGGCGTGTGTGTGTGGCAGTGTGAGCAATCATCCCTATAGAAAGAAGAATGTGCATAAAAAAACCAAAACCACTGATTCCTTATATTACTGAAGTCAGTAGCCATAGACTAGGACAGGTGTCTGTAGATAGGAAGAGTGAGCTACATTCATTGCCCAAAGGCAACAAAAGCAAAAAAATTTGTTTCTCTAAAGAGTGTACTCTCAAGGTTTCATATTTGTGGTCTGAAAATGAAAGAAACAAAAAATATTTGTCACAATGAAAGAATAAAAGGCCTGGGATTTTGTCAGTTCAATACTTCATGGAAAAGCAGGCAATGCTCCTGGGAGCCCGTGGTGGTGAGGAGCCTCTTCAGTCCGGACCTTGGGTTCTTGAATGAGAGGAGCAATCTGATTAGGTATTGCAGCTTTGTCTTGTGAGTGAGATTAGAAAGGGAGGCAAATCCCAGGCTGCTGGTAGCCATGACCTCTGTGTGCCTTAAAACATCTGAGCACACCACGCCTACGAGTGCTGTGCTGAAACAGTGCTTGGGGACTGAATGAGGAGGGGACTGTGTCACCTGTGGAATGCCTCACCTTGCCTCATCTGTTCCGTGAAGGGCAAGTGCCAGCCTCCTCCAGCTACTGAAGAGCTCTTTACAGATACCTGTGCCACACTGAGTGCCTGAAACATAATTCTAACAGCTCCACTCCTTAGGAAACAGGGAAGGGGGACAGGCCATCAGCAGTCACCAGCGATCTGTCCTGTCTGTTCAAATGGAGCAACCAAATTTTCCTGTTTCTGCTCTTTCTGGAGCTGTCATTGCTGGTGGCCTGGGCATGCTGCTCAGTTTGGGAGCTTTTCTGGTTGTAACACCCTTTGCAATAAAGCAAGCTTGTATCCCTGTTAGAGAATAGGATCTGAGGCTCTCAAGGCCTAGCCTGAAGTGCAAGCTACTGTCTCACTCTTCTTCACACCTCCACATCAACTCCCAGCTTCCTTCAGGAAAGAAATCAGCTCAACAAGAAAAGTCTTCACCAAAAATTAAACCTAAATCTGCGTGGCCCAGCTCCTCATTGCTACATATATATAGAGAGAGAGAGAGAGAGAGCTATCTATAACTATATATAACTATATATAACTATCTATATATATATATAGTTATATAGATAGAGATATACATATATAGAGAGAGAATATCTATCTATCTATATATATATATATAGATATCTCATTTAATTTTCTTACTTCTTGGGCTTACAGTCATCAGGGGCTTAGGATGGAGGGATAAGGTAGAAGAGTTAATTGCTGCAGCACTGACAGGTCCTTCCTGGTTTTGTTTTGTTTTGTTTTGTTTTGTTTTAGCTTTTTTAAACACTGCTTGGGGCTTTCTTTTTTAATCTACTTTCTAAAATGTCTAGTGCTGAGAGATGTATTCATCCATAATGATAAACACATGGTTTATGCTGCCTAGGTATTATATATCCATGTATTTCACAGGCGCATATTGTTTTAGGTAAGTGATGCAGCTTTTTTTTGTGTGTGTGTCCAGCTTGGGGTTGTTTCCTGAACCAAATTCTCATGCCCCCAAGGGTTTCTGCTCATGGCCACATGTACTAAAAGAAGACCACATACCTAAAAGCATTCCTGGCTACTTGCCCTCTAACGGGATCGTTGTGAGGGCTCCATTTGAAGTTACATGTTTTATTAATATTTATTGATAGTGATCCACCCTCCATGACAGCCTTCATTCTGAACACATGCCAGGTTTTTCCTGCTCTACTCATAGACCACTTCTCAGGGTTGCAAAAGGAGTCAACCAGCATCCCATCTTATTTTCTAGTAGATTGCTCTGGATTGATGGAAGGAAAATGAGGGGTAACCCAGATAGGAAGGTGAATTAAACTAATCAGGTGATTTTGTAGTTGCTGTAAGTATAAAAGTGGTGCAATCAGGCCCTTGAAAGCAAGCCTTTTGTTTGATCAGTTCAGTACTTTGCGTGTTTCTTGCAGAACCCATCAAGCGTTTCAGTGGGACATCCTCTGAAAGCAAATACACCCTTTAAAACACTCCACACTGTGTTCAGTTCTCATCAGTCAAACTGTGGACTTTCATGGTGACAAGTGGAGAAAAACTACAATAATTTGTAAATAGCAATGTGCATTCTAGCCCAGAGAAACGTGAAGTCCCTTCACCCAACTAAGCAGAAAAAAAATGGTGCTTCAGTGAAATTGATAGCCTTGATGAATTCAGCATGTACGGAATGGTTAAAAGTGGGGGAACTTTACTGTTCAGGGTTGTCAGTCCTGTTTTGAGAAGGTGTTAAGAAGGTATCGCTCTAAATTACTTGGCAGCTGTCAAAAGTATTCTTGAATAATTTGGACTGGCGTCTAAAAAGAAGTGTTTCATTCTGTGTAGGTAAGCGTGGAAAAATAAATGAAAAGCTTAACAGTGATACCGCAGAGTATATCTCCAAGCCCACATCAGAGGAGAGAAAGAACTGCTAAGGTGGGAAAAAAATCCACTATGGATGTTGCTGACTGTGATTTTTGTCATGTGTTTGAATGGCTTAGAGCTGTAGAACAAGGCTGCAGTTGTCAGGGTATGAGGTCCTGCTGCTTCAGAGGTGTCAAATTATTACTCCTCAGCTGGAAGAAGCAGGGCCACAGTGCCAGAAGCCTGTAGACTTTGGCCCGTGTCTTATTCACTGCTGGCACGTGTGTTTTGTTGTTCTTAAAATAAAATAAAAACAAAAATAAAAGTTTTAATTCTAGTTTAAAGAGGAGAGATTGTTGTTAATGCTGCTAATATCAAAGGGGTGAAAGCTGAACAGGATCACACAAGTCGTGAGACTGGCCATGAGGTAAGGAACTGGTCACCTCTGATCTGGTTCAGGCAGTTCAGGTGAGGAAGCTGCTTTCACCTGATGGATAAGGTTGGCCTACCACCTTTAAAAGGTCTTCACTCAAGTCATCAGCAAAACGTACTGAAACGAGATGAATTGCACGAGTGTTACCCTGCTTTGTCAGCCCTGTAGGTAAAGGAGGGACTTGGCTGTCCAGTTCAACAAGATGTATATTCAAACTGAAAGAACTTTTCTGAACTAAGCACTGGAAATGTCCCTGTTTCAAGCTTATGATGAAAGGAAGAATTCTGAACTGAATATTGTCATTCATGCTTCAGCCCCTGAGGTCATCAAGATGCATAGCAATAACACCATTAATGGCATCCATGGAAATCATTCCTAAACATCCTCAAAAATCCAGAGACCGGTGAACTTCTGATGAAATTACTCCAGGTACCCTTAAAGCACTTCTCATTTTATGGTCTGTGAAATTTCACTCATCGCTTAACCTTACCTTAAATCAATAAAAGCCCAGATAAACAAAGTTTTACACATCCAATTCATTCAAGGTCATTTTAAGAAGCTTTTAGGAACTTTGCATTTTGGGGCAGATCGACCTCAGCTGGCGGCTAAACCCCCACCCTGTCTCTCTCACTCCTCCAAAGTAGGATGGAGGAGAGAATCAGAAAGGGAAAAATGACAAACTCCCAGACACACTTGTGTGTCACGAGAAAAGGAGCTTATTTAATAAGGGTAGGGGGAAAACGTGGACAAAGAAACACGTGGTGCAAAAGCAGTCATCACCGACAGACTCACACCCAAACAGCCTTGGAGCAACAGGTACTCTGGAAAAAATGCCCCCCAGTTTTATTGCTGAGCATTATGTCATATAGTATGGACAATTCCTTCTGCCAGTTTGGGTCACCCGTTTGTCCGTGTGCCCTCAGCCTCCTCACTGGGCATGGAGAACGAGGAGAGACTGTGCCCTGAGGCTCACCCGTTTGTCCGTGTGCCCTCAGCCTCCTCACTGGGCATGGAGAACGAGGAGAGACTGTGCCCTGAGGCTCGGCAAGGGCTGATCAGCAAGAACTAAAGCACTGATATGTTATCAACACTGTTTAAATGTCCCAGCCAAGCCGCAGCACCACAGAGGCTGCTAGGGAGAAAATTAACCCCATCCCACTGCACACTTCTGAAAATATGTCCAGGTATCCCTCAAGAGCACCCTTAGTGAGTGGCAGACTTAGGGTATTGCTCCCTCTCACTGGGCTTTCAGCAGGAAGAGCTTTAGCAAGAAGGGCTTTGCCTGGGAGTTTTGCACAAGGGCTTCTTGCTTCAGCTTGGAAAGTCAGAGATGGGACAAGGGATACAAAGTCTGACTTTCAGCCTAAGGTTCAGGCCTATACTCTCATAACCAAACCGATGCACTCGTTCTCAGCTACACTGAATACACCAAGATGACTTTCTGTTAGCCAAATCCAAGGCCTATTAGGCAGCTGACTCCATGTAGCCTCTGCCATCCAGGTCTTTATGGCACATTCCCCATTTTTAAAATTTGCTTTGTCACACCAGCTGCAGGAAGTACAGGGAATTTATCCACTGCAACGCATTGGTTTTGCTGTAGGGAAGGCAAATTAAGTTAAAATTCCTTTGAGGTAGGTCTGCTAAAGTCATGAAGCCAACATCCTTTTATTGTAATGGAATTTTTGAGGCTTTTGCCTAAGCTTTACTCAGCATGCCCTGTTCCAGCTCTTACAGTCCTAGAATTGTCCAAGAGGGGCAATATTCCAGGAGTGAAGGTAAGGAGATTTTTTTATTGTTTGACCTCCTCTAAGCCAAAGTTTTACTTAGATAGTTTTCCCATCCTGGACTTGTCTTTGAAAGTGTTTCAGTGAATGGGAATTTCTTCCCATTTTTGCATCACTTTCCTCCGGCTTCCATTCTTAATGAGATTTGGGCTTGAAAACAGGTGTTTAGGTCATACTTCCAATTTCCAAATTTAGACTCCCTGTTTCTGACAGCTATGAATTCATTCCTCCTCACTGAGGAAATTCCTTGCTGCTTCCATTCATCTGTCCCTGAAAACTGGCCAGAGGCACCCTAATTGTTCTCATTGTTAGCATTCCACAGCCAGAAGACAGACAAATCCATTTGTAATGAAAGGGAGATTTTTCACATCCTGTCCTTCTCTTACAGGCTGCCTCTGCCAGCACCATTTTATGCTCAGAATAAGCCATAAATCCAGAGCGGAAGCCTTTTTTAGATGATAACCAACTGTGTTTTGTATTTTCTCAAAAATACTTTATTATTTTTTTTAATGGTTTAAGAAATGTTAATAGTGGAGGCAGTGTTTCACTTGAATTTAGACAGAGGACAGCTTCTACAGATCCAAGCGATAGACTTATGGCTACTAAACTAACTTTAATAAATAAAAAACACAGACAGGGTGAGCCTCACTAAAAATTACATCTTCCACTGTCTAAACATGAGTTTAATATAAGTCGATGGTGTTTTCACAGCTTGGTTCATAGCTTTACCGTGGTGGTGGTGGTCCATTAAGGAAGGGTATAAATAATTAACATGTCCCTCTAAGTTGCAAAAAAGGAAGGTCTGCTTTGGGTCATTCCATGGCTCTGTGGCCAAGGAAAGTGATCCATTACAGTGTGTTCTGTGAGCAGGAACATCCAGCTATACAGCCCTGAATGTCTGCAAGGCTGACTCTTTTGTCTCTACCAATACGATTAAATTAGAAAAAACCTCTAAAGAAATTATTCAATGGGTTCATAGCCAAGGTTTTTTTTTTTTAATAAAAACAACCAAAAAATCACCTCTGAAACAAAATACTTCTGAGCTCATTTTTCACATTTGAACAATTCCAACTTGAAGTATGCATCTTGCTGCCAGACTGCATTGGCTGGTAGTTGAGCAAAGGATTGGATAATTTTAAAAATCATTCTGTTTCTCAAGAGCAATTATACCAAAAGTGGGAGCATGGAGGTCGAGAAGGAGAGTTCCAGGAATAATCTGTGTGTTTCCAAAGGTGTAAGTAAAATTTGGAGGCTGCAAACTGATGATTGTAGTTGGTTTCCTAGGAGATCATGTAAGATATCCCAAACAGAACACTTAAAGGGTTGACTTCAGTTCTCTAAGTATACACTTCAAATGTTGCTTGGAAGAAATAGGTGCCAATCCCACCAGGGTTGTCCCAAACTTTAATCTTTTATAGAGTGAGAGAGAAAGTGCAAGAAAAGATGTAATCCATTCTGTTGACCACAAAGTCCAAGAAATTTTTTTTGCTGGAGTACAGGGAGCAAATACCCAATAGGTATCTATACAAGAATTAAAGGGCTTGATATGCCAACAATTTGGCCACAGTATCTGTGTCAAAATCTTACCAGGTAATGGAGGGAATCTCTCATCTCTTAGTTTGCTTATTTGTTGCTCTCCTCCCCCAAGAGCTGTTCCATTTTAATTGACAATAATTATTGCCTAGTTTCTAGTTGAAATAAGGAAACTTTTTGCCTGGAAGCTTCGTAACTCCTGTAGCAAGGGTATCATTCCTCTACACGAGTACCCAAGCAACCCCATTCACGTGTGACATGATTCATGGCACCTGAAGCCTGCTAGGAGGGCTCTGTAGCTGTGCAAACTCATACTCAGAGCTACTTAAGTCGTGACAGAGGTGACTTCAGAGAAGATGTGTGCTGTGTAACATCACTGCCCAGAGAGGATGCTGGCTGGCATGAAGAGACAGAGGCAGGGGGCTGTTAACAGCAGAATATGGAGGCTAATTTTGTTAAAGTGCTGTCCCTTGTTGACTGATTCATTACTAGAGCTGCTAACCTGTACTTCCAAGAAAGAGCTAAAAAAGTGTGCTTGAACCACTGTTCATGGTCCTTTTGGAGAAGTGCAGTACAGTTTGCCGGACCCCAAACAATTAGGACAAAGGAATAGTAGTTCTGCTGAATTACAGATATCTCCCACTTTCAGCAGACAACTATTTTCTCCTCCTCAGAGACATGAAATGTGAACAACCTTGATCCAAGCTAGCCCACGTCTACCTCAAAGCGCAATCAGGCACTTGGCCTCTTGTCAGGTGACAGAAAAACAAGATGATTTTAAACACAAAATCCATGCAAATACTCAATCTCTTCCTTTTTTTTTTTTCTGCTACAAAAGTTAGAATTTTGACCTTTTAAAATGCAAATGAGTAAGAGGTGTTATAAATATAAGTCAAAGTCATTGGAGCTTGGTTTGAGCAGAAGATGGCTGGAGTGAGGTCCATGTGCTGTGGCTCGACCCGTGCCTTCTTTCATGTTCAAAGCCATTCAGGAAAACAAAAAAGCACTTCTGTTTAGCAAAGTAACTACTGAAATTAACCAACATGAGCATCTCAAAGCCAGCTTACTTTTTTAATTAACTGAGATTTTTTTCTGATTTGCATCTGCATAGATTTGAGTGGAAAAAAAATCGACCCAATTAGTTTTGGACTAGCTTGACGTGATTTCACTTTGATTTCGCGAAGGTCTGGATTTCAGATATTGGGAAGCAATTTATTTTTTTATGCAACTCTTGGAATAAAATTAAAATCATATAAGTACTCTGTTAGTTTTTTTGAAAAAATAAAATCTTATTTAAAAAACTTCTGGGTTTGGTCATATTTGAGGCTGACAGTTTCCAGTTTTTCCAACTGGTCCCATTGCCATCATTCATCAGTTCACAATGAAACCTGAATGAATTGACATTGAATTGGTTCAGTCAAGAATGATCATTTATTTAATAGCCGTATTGATAGTCCTTGATGAGATATCACTCTTCCGCCCCCAAAAAGGCTTTAAGAGGGTGTTGGGTTCTCAAACATTCTTATGAATACATGAAGCTGTACCAGAAATACACAGGGGATGAACTGCCTTCCTTGGAAAGAAGCCTCTTCAGTAACCATGACTTGACAGATCATCAGACCAGCCAAGAGGGTCCATAGATCATAACAGATGTCCAGACTCAAACACAGCACTAGTTGTGGAATGCCCAGTCTCCTGGGTCTCAGCATACTCCCAGTTTGGCTACCCAGACAAAATCCTTCACGGGTGAAAGAAGCAGAACTCAAGCTGCTCATCAGATGTATTTGGCAAGCATTTTGTCCTCTGTAACTCAGTGGGATACAGCACCATACTCCACAAACAGATGGGATCAGACCCTTCACAGAACATCTGGAGGAACCACCCTGGAGGACACTGAGTCCAGTCTTCTACAGCTGCAAGCCACTGGATAGCAGGGAGAAACGCTTCCTCTTTTTCCAGGTTATAAGATCTTCTTTTCACATTTATTTATTCAGTTACCTCTGCTGTTCCTCCAGGCACATTTTTAAGAGAAATTGGGTGCCCAATGGATTTGACTTTCACACTCTATGTGCCTACTTGCTTCAGCATGCACCATTATAATTACACAGACATACATGCTTGCTTGCTTTCCCATAATTAGCTAGCTCTAGGCACTTATCAAGGGGTGCAGATTCCCTTCAGGCATCTGTGACATTTGAGCAGCATAAGCTCCAGCCTGCAGAAAGATGCAGTGTCCCACCCCAACATGTTATTCCTCATAGCAACATACAGACACTCTTTCTTATTCCTGGAACTGGCTAAATCTAAATGCCTGAAAGATCAGAAGTCCATCCTCCCAGAATCACAGGATAGACTTAAAAATCATGAGATTGAAAAAATGTTTTAGCATTCTTTTACTTGTCTTTTAGCTCCTTGACCTTTAGTACTGATACCCTCAGACAATAGGGAGGGGAGCAGGAGTAGGAATGCAGTAATCAAAAATAAAAAACTAATCTTCCATGGCTGCTGGACCTAAAGTGCCTCATAAAATCTGGCACCACTCTGTGCTCATCACCTTCAGCCACATGTCAAAAACATGAACACTAAGGACATACTTTCACGCCTATGATGCAATATTAACACGCAAAACCTAGCAAGACAATCACTTCATTTCTGTGCTTAAAATCTATTTTAACACTCTGTCAACACACTATGCTGAGAAAACGTGTAGAATCTGGACTCATAGTTTAGTGGGCTGAGAATTACACTGCTGTGGAAATCCATGCCTCGGTCTAAAGAGTCAGCACATGATATCAGCCACTTGCATTCAGCAGCATGTTTTCAGAAGAAACAAAGCCTGGAAATAATTTTTGTTGGGCAGTGTAAGTAGCATGAGGCCATATGTTATTGTGCCCTCTCCTGTTTGTACGGTATGTTGCATAATGGCATTCCCATACTGGTTAGCTCCTTTTTATACCCCATAATCAAAATATTACCACTGCTTAAACTACTATTACCACTAATGAACACAATAAAGTATTATTTCGTGAACTGAATCACCTAGCTGTTCAACATTTTCAATATTACCTTTAGTACTTTAGGTTTCTTTCATGTTGTAATTTTTTTGGTTGGTTGTTTGTTTAAGGAAACTGAAACTTTGGCTAGCAATTTGTTGCACACCAACATTAAACTGTAAATTTTCAGTTAACTTGGTCTTTCAACCCTTTCTGTTTTATTTCTCTACCCTGACAAATGGAGGGATTGGAGGAGTGATGGAAACCACAAATCAAATCCATGAGATACCGAGTAAATAACAGCAGTGCTCCAGTCTCTTAGGCATTGGTAGCAGAGCTATCAGAGGCTTCCCATATCTGAGGAACAAAGATGTGAATTTTATAATGAAGTATGTGGAACATGCTTTCTGTTCTGGAGTTTGCTTATCTGTCAATTGCTCCTCTGTGAAAATTGCTAAAGAGCAAAGCAAACTTAGCAAACTTAGGCAGTTGTACTGTTTGCATCTACTTTGGATCTAATGTTACATTTACTATTAGCTCCTTTTTTAAAGAATATGTTGGGTGTTTCCTTATTTTTCTCATCTTTTCGTCCTTACTTCCAACATACCTAAGTTATATCATTCCAAGATACCTAAATGATAGTCACACAATTCAGAGGGAGGAAAAAAATCAGCTTTACAGCAAACCCTATAATGCTGTTCACAATAAGAATGTTTATGTGTCTAAATCCGGACTATGAGTAGAAAATGACCCGAAGTTGAAATTATTTACTCTCAGAAAGAAAGTGCATCTGTTTCCTTGAGGCTTCATCTCATAAAATTAGATTTGCTGTTAAATTATAAAAAACCATGCAACAGTTATTGCACAGAATATATTCAGTTTACTCAGCTCAACCAAAGGAATGGTGATTTATAGCAATGACTAAGAATATTTTGTTTCTCTGAAAGCTGTGGGATTTAAGTCATCAAGAATAAAGAGACTATAATAGAAATTAGAATTATATCTAAATTAATTACTTGGGTTTATATTACGGAAATGAGAGCAAAAGAAGATAAAATAGTCAGTATGTGATAATTTTCTGGAGTATATGCTATATAAATAAAACTTACAAATTCAAAAAATAAGATTGAAAGTTTTGGAATCTAAACCCTATAGAAAACTGAAAAAAATTCAGGCAGAACATCAAGAAAATGTAAATTACTATAGGAAGAAAAAGTCTGTTTGATACTCACTTCCCTGTCCTCACTGGCAGCAAATTCCTGCTTGCCATCACTTTTGTTAACATTCTTCCAAGCTGCACTGAACCCATGGGTGTGGGGTTTTCAATGCAGGCAATGTGACTGTAACACAATGAAAATGCTTCTTTGACCTCGCTCAGCTTTCACCTTTGAAGTCATACTATGAATACCAAATATCCTTCAGTACAGTACAGAATTTTATCTGGGTTTTTTGCCTAACAAATTATCCACCAGGCTAAAAAAGATGATCAAAATTAGGATGACTTGGGATGTGAGAGGACATGGCAAGTAGAGAAGGGAATTGCCTCATAATTAGAGAAGTATATACTGCACAAATACACTGAATATTCTGCTTCTGTCTGGCAGATGGTTTTGAAAGGCACAATTTTCTTCGGTATTCTGAAAAAAAAGTATTTTTCAGTGAGATCTGTATTCTATTTTAAATAATAAAAACCTTTAGCAAGCTCCTGCCCCTTTGAAATAATCTGAATTGAAAGGAAGTTTGTCTCTATAGTCCCAACTCCAACCTTTCTTGTCTCTGTTTTAGCATCTTTGATTTTCCAGCCTTCTTAACATCTCTTCACAAGGCTCTTGCTTCTGAAAGAGCAGCAAGGTGCACATTAACCTGTCTGTCTCATTAAGTGTAGCAGTTAGACCACGTGCAATCAGTGACGCAGATAATCACGTATTTTCTTTTGGTGCCAGGTATTAAAATGCAGGGTAACCTAGTCACTTGCCACAGACTTCTCCACAGCAACAATCTCTTTATTTATGTAATATGGGTACTGGAAATTTTCACATAGATAGTGGAAAGTATGCAAAGAACCTAGAGTTCCTGAGTCCCTCCAAATGACAACTATACTTCATATGTTCAGATATTTGAGATATCAGTAATCACTTCAAAGGGGGGCTTGAAATCCCATATAAGTGGTGTCTTACAATACTTGCTACCAAAGCTAAGCAAAATATTTTGTTTATAGGCAGACTATTTGAAGATAGGAAAGGGTTAATCGGCTTTGATAATATTACACACATTTTTTTGTGTTTTTACTTGGTTCTGGTAAGCACCTTCATACTCAGATTTCTTGAGTTTAAAGTGGAGGTGAAAATATTCTTTCCTGATTCTACTGTGTTACACCCACTGATATCACGGGGGACCTCAGAATAATCACAAATAAATTAGCTTCTATCTCCTCCACTTTTGACCAGCGTTCCCTTGGCATTGCAGCTTTCCAGCTCTTGCTGGAAAATGACTGGAAAAAGGCTTAAATACAAAGAGGGTAAAAGAGGAGGTGATTGTTTCAACTTTGCTGTTGCAGACTAGGAGAGGCTTTGGAGGGGGCTCAGAGGTGTCTCTGTGAACTGAGAGTCATCCTGAAAATGTATAAAAGTCAGGTAAATGGTCTGCAGTTCACAGTGCACTATTAACATTCCTCTGAAGGGAGGAGGCCCACTGAACCAGCTAAAACCTGGTTTGCTTCACATACTTTTCTGACTGACAAAAAAAAAAAGCCCTCCCATTTTTTTCTCTATTTGCAATGACAGTGATAGAAAGCATTCCCTATAGGCTGTATGGAGCTGGGGATTGGGATTGATCAAGGAATGTTTTTCCTTAGCAGAGACAAGACAGCAGAAAAGCAAAAGAGCCCTCACTTCCAGCTGAGTTGAACTTCCCCTTTCCCTGGGGCCACTTGTCCTATTGTCAGCATCTTCATGTGACTCTCCTGCTCTGTTTTCAACCAGGTTCCCATAATTTTTTTCTCTTAAACATGATACAGCCCAGTTCCAGCACCACTGTGCACTTTAAAAGTAAATATGAACACAAATTTAAAGCTTAAATAAATACAAATTTTTTTGGAGAACAAGAATCTCATTGTCTAGGTTGGGAAATTTACCCGAAGCTGAGTTTTTGATCCTTAATTGAAACACTGAGCCTCCAGTGGCCAAAACATACACTGAAATGCTAAAGACATTGGGGCATTGGTATCTTCAGGGACCCAGAAGTGGTTATTCTAGCCATGGGAATTTTTTTTGTTGAAAGCCTACTTTTGATTTATTTCCATAATAAAGGCCAAATAGCTGTAGCATCATAATGATTTGAGATTTCTTTCTAGCTAACAGGCCTCTGGTGGCCTTATAAATTTGTTATGGAAGGATATATTAAGGAAAATGGAATCTGTCCAACAGGATACCCGGCATGACCCTTGTAGGTGGTAGAAAACATGCTTCTAATCACCTCCATGAGCAACACTGCTCCAGAACTGTAATCCTGAAACCATTCCATCATGCCTGTTCTTCTCCACACTTACAGGAAGGTCTGTGGAGGAATTCTGTGAGTTTCCATGTGGTAACACCCAGGCAGGGCATCCTGGCTGTTTGGAGACAGCTCCATGGGAGGCTGAGAGGAAGAGAGGGAACGCAGAGGTAAAGGAAGGGATTAACTGCCCTCCCAAGAAGCAACCAGCCTAATGAATAACTATGAAAAACTCTCCAGCCTGGAACATTAATGCTTAGAAATACCCAACAGAAATCAGCACTGTCTCTCCCAAGAGCAGTAATATCTCATTCCCAGGCTTGTGGTGATGCCAGCTCAGAGCTCAGATCCATAAATTTATCTGTTTGAAATGCATGGGGTTTTTATGACTTAATTCATCTCTTTCTTAGAATGAATTATCCTTCTCAAAAAAAAAAAAAATTAACTAACATGTGGAGGGTTAGTGGATGATTGTCCAAAAAGTGGACTTCACACTTCAAAAGTGTGCATATGTTTGCATCCAGTGGTTGCCCAGAGCAGCTGTGGCTGCCCCACCCCTGGCAGTGCTCCAGGCCAGGTTGGATGTGGATCTGAGCACCCTGGCCTAGTGGAAAGTGTCCCTGCCCATGGCAGGGGGTTGGAACAGGATGATCTTTAAGGTGCCTTCAAACCCAGGCCGTTCTGTGATTCTGCGATTACTGTGCCCTTTTAACCCAGATAAGAAATCATGAGCTAAGCATAGACATGGAGCCTCAGTCTTAACCATAGAAATATTGCACCAAGTTTTCTGACAATGGTTAGAAAAAGCCTTTCTGAGGGAAAGGGTGTGTTGTGAGCCCTTAGCTCTTTAGACACCAAGGAATTCAACTATGACACACAAGGCTGCTGGAAGCCAGGCTTTCTTTGCATCACTCTGCATGATTCTACCTTTTTCTAAGCTTCCAATTCCTCTATTTGTCTGAATCAACACCTTCCTGTAAAGTCTTATATTATTGCTTTGTGAACAATCACTATTCACCAAGTTGACACTCTTACATTTTGTGGCATATCCATGAGGAATTTTCATTGTTCTTCAATTCATCTTTTGCTTGGCTGTGCTGTGAAGCCACATCTATTAATGGCTCAGATAGCCACTCCCTGTTAAAAACTGAAATTTAATCTTTGTTCTCCAGTTTCAGATGGATGCATGAATCACGTGGCACTGGTTGGTCTCGAATAGGTCTGTGCTGAATGAGTATTCTGAAATCATTCTGAATTCATTCAATCTGTGAGAATCAGGAGTTTGGTTCTTATGAATGCTCTCTTAGTGTTCCTCAGAATTTATTGAGAGTGTTCAGGCAGCAAATTGTGTTCAGATGGTTCACTCACATGAAACAAACAAAAATGGGCAGTGCCATACCCGACACCAATCATTTTATCTGCATACTACTTACTTATCTGCTTACTACTTACCTACAGGTTTCAATTACCGCACTGTTTTGTGATAATCCAAAAGCTGCTATTCCCTTCTACTGTACAATATTAGCACAAAGGTTTTTGTCCCAAAGATGCTGCACTCTCTGACATGTATCAAAAATCATTTCTCAGCCATTCTGGCTTAGGGGGCTTTTCTTTCAAATAATGATTCCATTTTAAAGGTGTATCAGTTATTCTGGAATGGTGCTGTCTTTCATTTGAAAGTGACATCTACTTTAAGGTATCCTGGAATTATAGAATAATTTATGTCACAAGATGAGATATCTTTGCTGATGTCAGAACTCAGCCTTAAGGGTTTCAACTATTCAGTTTTTCCTCTTTCTGTAAATAAGATGGAACTGTTGATCATCCTTGGAAATATACATTGAAAAGCCATGCTGTGGATTAGATTATTGGGAATTTGGGGAACCAGGAGGAAGAAGACCTAAATAAGGGTCAAATTCAACAGCCAGTTCTTCCTACTCTTAAGTCCATTTGGTTCTCTGGAAGAAATATGCAAGCAATGGATAAAATCCTTGATGTAGCCACAGGAGTGATTGGCTACAGTACTGTGCATTACCTTCCCATGGAAGTATCAAAAGTCAAAATGAAAAAGGTATGAGGACGCTAGTAGTGTCATTTCTTGCACGCATTTCACAGAATCACAAAATCCTGAGGTTCAAGGGAACTCTAGAGCTCATCCACTGCAACCCCTCTGCCCAGGAAGGGTAACCCAGAGCACGTGACCCAGGAACACATCCAGGTAGGTTTGGAATGTCTCCAGAGGGGGAACTCCACAACCTCCCTGGGCAGCTGTTCCAGTGCTCTGCCGCCCTCAGTGGAAAGAAATTCTTCCTCGTGGTGAGGTGGAACCTTCTGTGTTTGAATTTATGGCCACCACTCCTTGTCCAGTCGCTGATCTGTTTTTTGGAGGTTTGTTGTTTTGGTTGGTTGGTTGTTTGTTGTCAGGGGGTTGTTTAGGTTTTTTGTTAGGGTGGGGTTTTCTCATCATTATTTAGTATTTATCCTTCCAAATTTTGGCTGAGTTAGAAAATCGCATCACAACCAATAACGAAGGTAATTTCCCTGCAGGCCAAGGGAAAAGCAAGACATTTCCTATATTTATGCCAGAACACAGCTGCAAATACATTTTATTCTCAACACTTTGATCTAAACAGCATCGTGTTAGCTGTGTTTATTTTGATGCCAACAGTGAGTGGCAGATAACTTTTCTGCTCTAGACACGGCTTTTCCTAGAATCTCTCTAATATTCTTTTCTTACTCTGAATTGATTTCAGAACTTGAAACCTTTAGGGTTTACCATAATGTCATAAACCAAATAACTTATTAATAATGCAGGTTTTAAAAGTCCTGAGTTAATCCATTTCTGAAACTTCCCGTATTCTTTACAAATTCATAAGAATTACCTGAGAAAGCTGCTGAAATGCATGAAAAATTTGATAAGAACTCTAAAACAAGGCTGATCCTCTTCTCATGATGATTATAGTTGTATATCAGTTTTGGTGTTTTGTGGGCCAGAGTTTTACTGTTTTATTGTGGCCATGAGAAGGAATGAGTTACCTTGGCACCCACCAGGAGGGGCTCAGAACTGCTTATTTTGCAAGAAAAGACAAAAAAGTTTTAATAAAGGCCCTCAGGTGGAGAGGTGAGTGTGGCCTGGACTGTAATAACCTCAGCTCAAATTACAGAATGCAGCACAACCTCAGTTGCTGCTGGGAACTCTTTAGAAAGCAGAAGAAAATGTAAAGAGAGACCAAGCTCCTAAAATACCCTGCGAGTATCAGTAGGTGTTCCATTTTTTGTCTTAAGTCAGTCTCAGGAATGTGACCTGAACCCTAAACTCATTCATTCTATAACTAGATCCCACCCACCACAAGAAAAAGAAAAAGTACTAAAAATGTTCTTTTAAATTTATTCTCCCAAACCGCTTTATTGCACATCAAAGTTGTATTTCAATACTGCACAAGCCATAAAAATTTGGGGGTTAGACTGACATGCCAGTCTTTGAAGTGGAGTATTATAAGAGGAAAAGAGAAAAAGAAATTAGAGTTACATCTTCAGAATGGCAGTACGAAAGCTGTTGGTCTTAGCTGGGAGCTGTGTGACTTTTGTTGTTCCTGTGTCACTATTCCAGCATTCTTTAAATGCAAAATTGATTTTTTTTCATATTGAAGTAAAAAATGGGGTTGATTGCCGGGCTTTTCATGTTGGTATTTGGAACTTGGAAAACTTGTTTTCCTCCTCATTCTGCCAGGCTAGTAAAGAAGAAGAATTAGGTGATGCATAGTGTATATTTGTTGGCAAAAAACCTCAAGAATAATAAATGAAACTGCCACTTTTTTTTCCTGAATAATTTGCCTCAACATGTAGAGCTCAGTATGTTCAGATGCAGGGATGTCGGAAGGTGGATTGTAATCCTGAGCATGGCTGCTAAAATGCTATCATGCTGCACAATCAAATTTCTGTGTCAGGTCTGCTAGCGAAATATGTTTAGCTATCGAACCACACAGCCCAAAGTGAGCACAATTGTCAAGCTTATGTACTGCAAGCATCATAGGTAACCAAATATTTTCGGTAACAGTACGTCAGAGTAATTAAGGTTAATTATCTGCAACTACAGAGGTCTGCTATTGGAACAACAATCTGCTTCCATGACAACCTGAAATTCATTTGATCTTTCTGTGTTTTGAAAGCATGGGTAATTTAGATTTTCTCATGCCCAGAGCCAGTGAAGTAAAAGCTTTTACAGTTTTTAATTAAATTAAAACTGCAAATACCTGGTGGGCTTACATCAGAAATCCTGCCTTTGGATGGCTGTGGCTCAAAAAACTTCCGCAGATGGTAAAACTACTATGATTTCTTATTGTAAGAAATTCTGTGGGTTTCCTGTTATTCTGCAGGACTAGTAATTAACTCTATTCCACTCAGGGGAGGGATAACAGCCAGTCTTTGGACTCTAGGCCAGGCATTCCGTAGAAGTACAAAATCCAACCAGCTGCAGCAACTGGCAATGAAAAAGGGCAAAGAAGTCTCGGTCATTGTGTCTGGCAAGGCCATATCAATACTTTAAGCAAAACATGACAGTTCCAAAATAAGATGGGGGAAAAAACCTGACAGGGGTAATGTCTTGGTTTGAAAAGACAGGTGTCAGCTTAAGGAAGGCAGGAGCCTCCCTTGAAATGGAAACTGTAAACCCCCTCCCTCCGAATTATTAGAATTTTGAAATTAAGGAGCTCTCAGACAAAGAAAAATGGGAATAGGAATAACAGTTCTTTACTAGAAAGTTTGAACAAGAACAAATGCAATAGTACAAAACAAAACAAAACAAAACAAAAAACAAAACCACTGACAGAGTCAGAAGAATACAACCTGACACCCTGTTGGTCAGAGAGTTGGTAGCAGTCCGATTAAACGGTGGCTGCAGTCCTCCTGTGGTGGTAGGTGTAGTCCTGTTGAAGCAGTGATCCTGTAGAAGGATGTAATTTTCCTCTGGAATTTCCAGTAGAGAAGAAGGCTGCTCCTCCAGGAAAATCCACTGGATGTGGACTGCTCTGGTGTTTGAGATCTCAGCTTATATTGAGCGTGGAATGCCTGGTTCCTCCCTCTGGGTGGGACATCTCACAATGGGATGATGAGTCATGGGCAAGGCGCTAATGGGCCATTTAACAGGAGATAGTCCAGGATCGAGTTATCTGTGATTCATGCAGGAGGCATTCATGGACCCATTCACAGGAGCACAGCCACACCTGGTCTCAACAGATGGTGATAGAATACAAGCTCCCAGGCACATCCCACCCTGCACCCCAGGACAGGTAAACGTGAAGTTGGGTGGAAAGTGGCTTTCCTTATACTGGCAAAATGCTTGACATTTCCAAAGCATTCCTAAGAGATAAAATCCATTTGTTTTCATTAGATTTCGTGGCAGCACAAAAGCACAGTAAGCAAGGGGAGTAAAGAAATCCACCAGGAGGAAGGAGAATTCAGATCAAACACCCATTCTACTCTAAAATCTTGTGCATGGCAGGCATCTTGACTACCATAGTTTCAGATGCAGTGGGTGGAGAGCAACACAATGTGTTTATAGTATTTCAAATGTATCTTGGTCCTGTCAAAGGGATCATTATTATCTCCATGAACAAGCAGAAGGAATCACACACATAACTGGCTGAAGTGTTAACCTGATGTCACCCAAGCATCACTAATTCTGTTGTGGGTTTTTTGCTGTGATTTTCTGTAAGAAAGTATGAAAACCAATATTTTTATGGTTTTAATTATTTTCCCATAAATTTTTGGCTTTTTTTATTGGATGAAGATGGAATTTGTTTGAGCAGAACTATTCCAGAGGGAGGAAAAACTTCCAGATGTTGTATGTTTGAAAGAAATGTACCCATCTCACCTGAGGAGAAACAGAATGGTTAAAGCCACAGCATAATGATGGCATAGAAATAGAACAAAAATTCTGCCAGAGGTTCTTTAGGAAAAAAAACATAAGCAGACTCGTAAGTACTCTTAGAGACACACCAGTGCTGAATGCCTACAGGGCAGGAGATGTCGCCTTAATGTCCTCCACAGAGCGGTTTCTACACCTGATTTTCTCTGTCTCCAAAACAATCATCATGCTGAGTATCAGACTTTGCTTGAAATTACACCAGCTCATTGGAGAAAATTGCTAATCATTTATTTTATTAATTAATTCCTTAATATAAAAAACAAAGCAGCAATTCCATTTCCCCACACACACTATATCAATATTCTGATAGCAAAAGAGATATTCCAAAATACTTCAGAGGTTTACTTCAGACAGTATGCATCATTTAACCTAGCTCTTCTGAGGGATGCCTTCAATAATTTTATATCAATATTATACAGAAATACTAGCTACAGTACTCTTCTTCTCCCTCTCCTTGCTCCTTTGATTTTGATGTCTTTGTTTGAAACTACTTTGTTTGAAAGCAACATAGATGACATTTCCCATTTGCTTGAAATACATATTGTGAAAACTTTGTCTTTCCAGGATGATATGGAGGAGAATCTTTTGCATTCAAAGCCAAGTGACTCTTAGAGTCAATATCTGTACCATGAGAGAGCACTTGAGTTTTCTTTATTAGCAAATTAACTTATTGTGCATCTTAAAGGTAATGATATTGAAGCTGCAGCCCCTTGTTCTGTCATATGAAGAAAATGTAATACCTGCTCAAAACCATGAGAGACATTTCCTTTTAGACCCAAATAGTAGAAATATTAGTAAAGTTTCATGAAGTGACTATTTCATTAGGCTGTACTTGTGAAAGTACGAAACACTGGAAGGTCAGACTAAATGTGTACAGTCTTTGTCCACTGTTCCATGCCATTTATGTGCTGATGACTTGGCAATGTGGTGCATAGCCTAAAACTGATGTGGTCTTAGCTGTGTATACAATTTTCAAACTAACCATTTTTCTTAAAGTTATTCTAAACTATGTATCTGTCATCAAACTTAGGAGCAGAACATCTTGCCCTTTTTAGAGACACAAATTTTTAGAAGCATATTTTTGCTGGCTTGCTTTAGATTTCTATCACACTTTCTCATAAAGATTTGTCTTCTGTTGTAAACCAAGCATACATGCCCTGAAAGCACCAAAAGCTTTTGCCTACTGTCTTGGGGTGCCTTTACGATAGTGTCCCCTATCACCGCTCTATGCCCAGATATGAAATCCTGTGCCTTTCTGTGCCTTTAAAACTGAGTGTGAGAGAAAGAAAACAAAAGCCAGATGAACTTTTCAAAGCAGTGTGTGCTCCAAGGACACATAGATAGCTGCTGCTGCTGCTGAGGAGCGAAGGAAGCACCCTTCCTGCTTTTCTCAGCTCTTGGCTCTCTTTCTCGGGAGAGAGAGACAGAGAGTTAAACTCCTTTGTCTCCCTGGGACTTTGGCTTCTCCTTCTTTTCTTCTAGAACTGTGCAACAACATCAAAACATCATCTGGGAGAACTTTCCACAGAGGCCCAGAGGTGGGCTCACGCCGACCCAGCTCTGAGGAGGAGGAGAGAGACCACACCCACAGAAGGACTCTAAAATCTTCCCAGGTTTCTCTCCACAGTGCGAGGTTTTATTATTTAGCATTATTATTCTTTACCTGTGTGTTTGTTAAATAAATTGTATTTTTCCTTCACTTTATTCCAAGGAATTTCTTCCAGAACCTGGTGAGGGAGGGGTAGCTGTAACCTGCCTTCTAAGAGAGGACATTCAAATTTGGATATTCTTCTGAATTTTGTCTCAAACAGGGACACCTACCTTCTTCCTGCCCATTCCCACAGCAGCTCCACTTAAAATTCTAGTCCCATCATGTGTCCAGCTTGTGTCTCACAGGACTTGGCTGAAGAGCTCTAGATGAATGCTGTAGGAAGCATCTTCTCCACTCCTGCTGCTGGTCTTCTCTTGCTAATTTTGACTGGGTTTGGATCACAGAATCATGGCATCACAGAATCATGGAATCACAGAATGGTCTGGGTTGGAAGGGACCTTAAAATTATCCAGTTTCACCCCCTATGATGGGCAGGGACACCTCCAGAACAGGTTGCTCCAAGCCCCATCCAACCTGGCCTTGGACACTACCAGGGATGGGGCAGCCACAGCTTCTCTGGGAAACCTGTGCCAGGGTCTCACCACCCTCACAGGGAAGAATTTCTTCCTAATATCCAATCTAAATGTTCTCTCTGTCAGTGTGAAGCCATTCCCCCTTCTCCTGTTATTCCCTTGTCAATGGTCTCTCTCTATCTTTCTTGCAGGCTCCCTTCAAGTAGTAGAAGGCCAAAATTAGGTCACACTGAGTCCTTCTCTTCCCCAGGCTGATTGATCCCAGCTCTCCCAGCCTTTCCTCACAGCAGAGCTGCTCCATCCGTCTGATTATCTTGGTGTCTCTGCTCTGGACTGGCTGCAGCAGCTCCCTGTCCTTCCTGTGCTGGGCCCCCAGGGCTGGAAGCAGCTCTGCAGGTGGGGGTCTCACCTGAGCAGTGCAGAAGAGCAGAATCCTCCCTCCCTTGGGGGATCAGACCAGGGCATGGGGGATTCTGACCCAGGACAGGGCCAGCTCTCACCCACCATCACCCCTAAGTCCTTCTGCCAGGGCTGCTCCATCTGTTCATCCCCAGCCAGGACTGATAGACCCTGTCATGAGCACCCTGCTCTGACTAGGTAGTTCAGACCTCTGGAGCTGTGTCCTGGGAGGTGAGGGCACCATCCTTGCCTGAGCTGGGGCTTATGCCTGACTCCAGGCTTGTTCTGCCTCGGAGAGCAGCCCGAGTGTTGCTGATCCCTGAGACCAAGAGCTCTGACTGCTGGTGGTGTTTAGTGGCAGAGGCAGAGGAGCACTCAGCTGGCTGGAGCAGGTCTGTCCATTGTTTGGGGGGTGGGTGTGTTTTCTGTGCACTACATAGAGAGTTCTATTATTCATTGTACCGTGGTGTAACACGTCAGCTTGGTCTTTTAGATCCTTTATGTTCTGAGACTATGCCAACATATGATCTCACCTTGTTATTAGGAGGGGGTATTTTTAATATACTCCTTGAAAACCCACTGGGCTCCTCCACTGCTCCTGACTGCTCAGCTCCATCAGACTTACTGGGGCTGTGCCAACCTGTGTCATTCTAGAATGAGACCCTATGCAAGGACAAATTCCTTTCATGGCAGCTCCCTCTGTGAAGGATTCTTACTAAGAGATCAAGAGCAGATCCTAAAGACCAAACTGGAAGGTCACCAAGTTGCCACGAGACACCCTCAGACTCTGAGTCTCTTTGTCTTATACTTCTTGTAATAATTTCTACTCAATGCAGGACAAGTGTAAAACAAAAAACACATGAGAATGTTTTTGTTCAAAGTTTGCTTTCCAGCAGGACAAGAGAATGTGTCAGCGGGAGAGCAACTGAAGCTAATAAAATCAGTGCTGGTATGATGCAAAAGGTTAGAGCAGACAACGAACAAGCAGGCTCTGCTTTTGCAAATGATTAATCTGTTTGTTAGAAATGAGTGATATGGGTCAGGAAAGTGTTTGTAAGCAGCTGAAGCTCCCACCCTTTTCTGAACAGGCTCTATGTGCGGCAGGTTGAGACAAACCCCCTCCCTTCTGTCATTTCAATAGACACAGTAAGGACAGAGTCCAGCTATTCTTCTCAAGCTTAACTGTTCTTGGATCTCTCTCTGGGGGATTCCTCTGCTGCAGCTGCAAGCTTCCTCTGTTCCACAGCACACTCCAAACCCTCTTGTATCGTGCTTGGAATAAATAAGGCCTGTCTGCCAGCGTGAGTCAGCAGTAAACACCATCCCTGTACAATTACACGAGCAGCTGAGCGGAGGGTGGCATGCCACAAGCCCTCTCTATCTGTGCGTAGGGTCCCAGAAACTGCCCTCTTGTTGGCAGTTAAGTTAATTCCCAACAGTATCTGGAGTTTGTTATTGCTGGTTTTCATTTGCTGTGTGCCTCTGGGTTGAGAAACTGCCAAAATACTCTAAGCACAGATCCTTGTAGCCCTTTTCTCATGAGATTTCCTCTTTTCTTCCCTGATCTCATGCAATTCCCCACCCAGCTTTTCCATCCCCAAATGATCCAGATAACTGGATAAGAACTGACAGTTCTGAGGGCTTATCCAGAATCACAAGACAGTGTTTCTCATATTCCTCTATTGCTATAATGTCACATATGTTTATAGACTTGAATGAATAAAAAGAAAAGAACTTCTTCTGTCATATAGCTATCCATTTAACTTCAAAAGCACATTTCATTTCCTACACTGGACACTTTTACTGAATGGTTGAGCTTTCCTAGCAGAATTCTCATGGAAAACACATTCTTTTTACTCTAGTTTGAATTCTGAGTTGTCCACCATAATGTTTCACTTGCATAGCCAAAAACAATGCAACTTTTCAATTTTCCATTCAACCATGCAGCTTGCAGTGCCTAATGTTGTTAGCATACATAGAAATTTTCTATATTGCATCAGTATTCCATAACAGTACCATTTAATTCAAATGTTTTGAATTAAAGCAGAGATGAGAATTTTGTAAGATGTCCTCAAGCATCTTTTGATGATCCCTGTGGGTCCTTTCCGGTTCAGGATATTCTATGATTCTGTGATATGCTATCATGAAAAATGGAAAGAGGGAAAATGACTGTGCAAATGGTTTATTGCAATTTGCATACTGAGCTCAAATCTATACTTTTACCTCTGTGGCAAATGAGTAGCACTTCTGACTGCCTTAAGAAAACAAGGACCTGTGATTTTATCTTGAAAATGGTGTCTAAAGTTGCAAGCTTTGAAGCCAGTGATGCTTACACTGTGTCACATCACAGTTCCACAGACATTTTTCTTGTTGAGAAAATCAACTGAAGCCATTCTTTGCCCTTCCTTCCAACACCAGCTGCTCATTTCCATTCCCTGACTGTCCTGTCTATCATTCTGGCAACAATTACTTGCGGACTTGCTTGATTTATCCTTTTCAGTCAACTCTTATTCTCCCTGATGGGTCGTTTTCAATCCACAGCATTTCCTTAATTTAGCTTCTCAGTTTCATTATGACCCTGCAGTAGTGGGAGGGTGGGTTCGAGGTGGCAGCATAAGGACAGAAAGAAAAAAGCCCGTCTGTGCTGCCAAGAGCAAGTCTGATGTGACCATGGTTTAAGGCACTAACACTAACCTTTGGTTATCTTTAGACCCTTTGTGGGAAGAGTATGTGCAATGTTAAGATTCATCTATCTAAGATCACTGAAAAACTTATATTTTAAGGGTGGACACCACTTCTTAAGACAGGACAATGAGAAGCAGTGGTGCCTTGAGTGGATTTTTTTTGTAGAAGAACTTAACCTTCAGTATGAATGCTTGGGATCTAACTCCAACAAAGCCTGCTCCTGACATGTAGGAAGTCTAATTCACTCCTTCTGCAAATGGCTCCTGATACTCAAATCATATCCAATCTTGCAGCTAGTGTCAAAATTTTAAATGACTGCTCTGTAATAAAGGCAAGGACAAATTAGGAACTGCTGATGAGAACATGTTTCTACATTCAGTAGTTCTTAGTCAAGGCTATGGCAAAAATTCTTTTGGCTTTGATACTAAAGGAAATAGAATTAGTGCTTTTTGTTGCTCTCTTCTGGGTTTTGGTGGAGGTTTTTTTATAGCTTTTTTTGTCATTGACTGCAATCTTTCAGCTTTCCCTCATCTGACCCAGCCTTTAGAGCCCTGAACTATCTGCACAGCACAGAAGAATCTTCTTCAGAGCTCCAGTGGACAAGTGAAATATTTCAAGTTTATCTTGTGGAGGAATGGTGGCAGGTGGTAGTGTAGGAATGATTCCTTTAGGATGAAAAAATCTGTATTATGTGTCTGCCTAGTTTTTTTGCTGTACCTTTCCTGATGACAGGTTAGGATTCCTATTGCATCAGTAACATTCATTTATTAAAGGTCACAAAATCTCATACACTCTCATAGCTCATACTGGTCAAAAAGTCCACAGTGACAAGATGGGTGTGAGACCAAGCTAGAAAGCCAAATCTGTGGGGTTAGGGCCAAAATTTGGAAGGTGTTAAACTAGGCAGAGATGTACTGGCAACATAACTCAAGTGAGTGTCAAGGGGCTCAGCATGAAAGTGTTCTCCAAGAAAAGGAAGCCCCACACAGTCAGACAGCTTTTTCATCAGAGCTGCTCATTCACAACCATCTGAACCAATGGATAATATGGATGTGCCACATCCCAGATGATCATGGGTCCAGGCAGCAAAACTTTTCAGGATGGGGAGGTGTGCTCACAGATCTGATGCATGGTTTGCTGGGAGGTGTGGTCTTCTTTTATGAAACCAAGGGGAGACACAAAGAGGAAAAGGCTTTTGGGTTCGTCAGCTTCTCTGTCCAGGCCCTTTGCCTCACCTCTCCTCATCTCACTTCTTCTTACCCAGTGACTGAGGATGACAAAGCAAAATATTTCCCACTGTCACAGAAGTGAGAGCTAGCAGATTTTGAACATGAAAACCACAGCATGGATGTTATGTCACTTATTGAATAGCATTTCAATTCCTTAAGGATGGGTGAGACCATTCCAGCATAAGAATGATACTACGAACATAATATTAAGATATTATGAAATCTTGGAGCATTTTGTGTTGGAGCCTGTATTTTGACCAAGAACCAAGAGATTGCTAATCCTCTAGAAGCTTTTACATGTGAAAGAATACAGAAAATCATTCATCTCTCCCTTTCTCTGTTAAAGGGTATAATCAATGGGGTACATGCCAGCTGCTTAGTTGAAAGATATAACGCTTGTGTTTATGATGGCAGGAGAGACATAAAAATCTTCACAGTCCTTGGCATAGCTTCCATGTGGGTCTTGGCACATAGGGCAATGCCATTTCACCCAGAAAACTGCTGTCTCTTTCAGTGTGGTAACCATGCACACTAGCCAGGGATAATTTTGGAATAAATCCTTACTTCTTTCTCTTAAAAAGAAAAAAAATTTAAAAGAGAGATTTTTGTTGTGGTCAAATTTTAAAAATGAAGGATATGTAGTTAATCACAGTGTGAATTCTTCGAGAAGCACAGAGTTCTAATTGTTGAAGTGGAAAAATCAACTATTTAAGAAATGTAAAAACCCACTTTTTATTTCAGGTTTAAAACATAGCAGTTCTCTGAGCCAGGACACACAAATTTTAGCTTTACCTTCTAGGGTTTGGCTTCTCATGTCTCCTGGCAATTAGTTTGGCCTCTACAGTAAAATTCTGGGCCTGAGCTTGATTAAGAGTACATTTATGAATAACATCCTCAGAAAAATTAAGGCCATGGCCAGGACCAGGCCACAGTGGCAGTGAAGTAGGTCCTGCTCTATGGCTAAGCTGTTCCATAAAAGAGAAGGACTAGGCAGCTCATAACTCTTTACATTGATAGCAGTCATCACTCTTCTTTCACAACTTGCTAAGCCCAATTGGAAATTCCTAAAGTTTTCATTTCATTTCTTGCAAAGTACACTTGCCAAATCCAGTGGAAAACACCAGCCATGGTGGTATATTTATTATTATGATGCTCTTGACATGATGGATGAATCATGCTTTTACATAGGGAAAGACCAATCTCTTCAATCCCCCCAAAAAATACTGGGAATTAAAAAGGCTATTACCCACATAGGGACAGATTCTGCAGCCCTTACTACCTCTGATATGACTGAGAATTTAAAAAACTACCAGACCTGTAAGTATTTGGATCTTTTCAAACTTTGATAGCTGTTTACTGCAAATGTTTTTTTCCATCTCTTTTTAAACCTTCACCAGTCTGGCTACTGAGCTGGTTGCTTTGACAGCAGGCGGGTTCTAGTGCTGTGGCCTGTGCAGCTGGTCCTCCTACCCTCTGGTCAGAGGTGTCTAGCAGAAGGCAGAACAGACCTAGATAATGTCCTCCCAGAAGCATAAAACCCACCTCAGAAGAAATGCTGGTTGTACAAAAAATGCCACAGCCTCATTCACCAGGAGATGAGCTATATTGTAATATATAATACACAAATAACACCATCCATTAAAGACGTGGTTTGTATGACTTAACTTTTGCCTTTTCCATCTCAGTGATTCTTTTCTAGAGTAGTCTTGCTTTTGAAGAGTAATGGTCAGTCTCGAGACTCTTAGAACACATGTCTGGGCTTTTAGCCCTTTCTAGCCCTTTTAGAGCTGTGGGACGTACATGTCTGTTTGTTGACACTAAGGCATGGTGGGTCACCTCACTTTTAAATCCTGATGAATCCCACCCTGACTGTGAAAGGAGGAATGCAGCCAGAGGTATCAAAAATTATCCCTGTAACAACCTCTACAGACCAGGAGTTAAACAGATAGGTTTTTTTCAGCTGTTGTTCCAGTAGCCCACAAAAGGGAAGGATGGTACATATCTCAGTATGGTATTAAATACAAGGTGAGAGATGTCTGTGAAGATCCTCTGCCATGTAATATGAAGAACATGTTAGACACACCGACATCTACCATCTAACACGAACAAGGTTCTTCCACATAGCCAAAGGGCCAAAAATGTCTCAGAGTTATTAATGAGGTTTTACGAACTCACCCCTACCTAAAGCTTGTCTGCCAGAACCTTTTCCCTGCTTCAAGCACACCCTTTTAGGCTTCAAAGGATGATTCCCACAATACTAGGGTCAAATTCCTAGTTACTTCTGTCATTGTCCTACAACCATTTGCTAGAAGAGTGAAAGGATATGCTGCTCCAAGGGGCACTTTTACCTCTTTTACCTCTCTGAACTTGTCAGCGAGGCAAAACTTTCTAGAAGCAGATGAAATTAGAAGCTTTTTTTAGTAAGGAATTCTCATATGCAGCTCAGTCCTGGTTTTGTGACTCTAACTCTCTAGTGACTACCAAAGGAAAGCAACTGAGAGGACTTTTTCGTTTCAGATGCAAGAGCCAACAAAGCCAGGGCAGGCAGTACGGGTGGAGTGTGTCAGAAATAAGGCACATTTCCAAGCGGTCTAGGAAGACAGACTTGCTAAGGGGCCCTATCCACAGCTCATTACTGGGCTGTCCAAAGCATTCCAAGGAGAGTAACACAGCCCTTGCACACCACAAAACTGGTTAGGCAGAGTCAGGGACGGCTCATTCCACAGTGTCATGAGGTCGTAATGCACATCAAGGGAGAAATGGGCAAGTCTTGCTGTAAATCTTCTACCAAATACAATGGGGTAGCAATATCCCTTCCCACACTGGGACACATTAGAAATGTCGCAAACACAGAGAAAATGTTTGTGGTGGGTTGACCCTGTCTGCACGCCAGCTATCCACCAAAGTTGGTCTATCATTTCCCCCTCCTCAGCTGGGCAGAAGAGAGAAAACAATGAAGGGCTCACGGGCAGGGAAAGATCACTCACAAATTAACATCACATGCAAAACAGACTCAACCTGGAGAAAGAAAATAATTTCATTTATTACCAATTGAATCAGAGTAGGACAATAAGCAATAAACCCGAATCTTAAAACCATCTTCGCTTCACCCCTCCCTTCTTCCCAGGCTCAACTTCACTCTCAATTTTCTCTACCTTCTCCTGAACAGTGGTGCAGGGAGAGAGGGGAAGAGGGTTGTGGTCAGCCCATCGTATGTTGTCTTTGCCACTCCTTTCTCCTCAGAAGAAGAATTCCTCACACTCTTCTCCTGCTCCAGTGCAGGGTCCCTCCCAAGGGAGACAGTCCTCCAGGAACTTCTCCAGCGTGAGTCCTTCCCAATGGCTGCAGTTCTACACAAACTGCTCCAGAGTGGGTCCCTTCCACAGGAACAGTCCCTCAGGAACAGGCTGCTCCAGAGTGGGTCCCTCACAGGGTCACAAGTCCTGCCAAAAAACTGCTCCAGTGTGGGCTTCCCACGGGGTCACAGCCTCTTTTGTGCATCCCCCGGCTCTGGCGTAGGCTCCTCCATGGGCTGCAGGTGGATCTGTGCACCCGTGTGCCCTCCATTGGCTTCAGGGGAACCTCAGCTATGGCACCTGGAGCACCTCCTGCCCCTCCTTCTGCCCTAATCTGGGTGTCTGCAGGGCTGTTCCTCTCACATGTTCTCTCTCCTCTCTCCAGATGCAAAATGTGCTGTTTTTTCACTCGTCCTTCTTAAATATGATATCCCAGTGGCCTAACCACCATCCCTGCTGGGTTCAGCCTTGGCCAGCAGTGGGTCCACTCTCGAGCCAGCTGGAATTGCCTCTGTCAGACAGGGGGGAAGCTTCCCAACAGCTTCCCAGAGAAGCCACCCCTATACTCCCCTCACTACCAAAACCTTTCCCTGTAAGTCCAACGCAAGGGTCCAAACATGAAAACTGCTTCTTCTTGGATGAAACCAATAGTTTTTCACTCTTACCTGCTAATAAATTTTGGCTTCCACTTAATTAATCTCATTGTCAGCTGGGAAGACATGCTAGGAGAAAACTGGCTTGGGCAGTGCAGTTAAAAGCATGCTATGCTCCTCAGAAGGCACCTATTCTGCACAGTCCACGAAGTTATCCTGCAAATCTTACGGTTTCATTATTTTCTCTTTCCTGTTTCTAGGACTTATGTACAAGTCCTTCAACAAATACCCACAAGTATTTTCTTCCACTTTAGATGTGATTTTCTAATGGATCAAATATTATATTAATTACATAGCACTTTTCAATAAGTATTCTTGTAATCTCTTTCTCCTTATAACCCCAAGGCCATAGCTCTCCACACTGGTACAACTTTCAATATTCCACACCAAACAATGGGAACTAGGCCTGGAGTTTAAAGTCTGAATGCATTTTTCGAATACATTTGGTGCATTTACTTGACCGACTTAATAAATTCTCTGTGCGCCTTATAAAACCCAAACTGTGTCTATATACATATATATATACATACATACATATATATATATGTATGTGCAGAGACATTTAATTTGAGAGGATTTTGTTAGAAAGTGCTTTTCTTATAAAGAACTTCTAGCTTCTTCAGAGCAGAAGTTTGAGATCAAAGGTATTACATAAATCCATTGTTGTTGCCTCCTATAAAAACTAGAGTTTTAGTACCACTCTGGTGTTATAAAAGAAGTGGAAAATTTCATCACCCTACTGGTAAGACCAGTCACTGAAGCTGCCTCACATACAAGCTGTGTTTACCAAAATTTCTTTCAAGCAAGTGCCATTTAAGACTATTCATCAAAATACAAGTTGCTGATAAACTGAGCATTCAAGACACAATGAAAGTGTGATATATGTGAGAAGGAAAAAAAAGAATTGTCTAGAATATACCAGGTACGTCAAGGTCCTATTGGAAAGTGTCCCTGCCCATGGCACGGGGGTTGGAATGAGATGATCCCAAATGATTCCATGATTCTATGATTAATCAGAAACTGGTTTAAGTATTAAATATCAAGTATTTTCAATAAATAGTGTTTTAAGTAGTGTGAAATTCATGTCAAGAGTTGTACTGTGACAAATAATGTATCTCCCTTGCCTTTTTGATGTACTCCTTGATGGATGGAAAGGGCTTTGCTCTCTGAAAGTGCAGTGTCAGACATTCAGAAAGTAGCTCCTGTTTTACAGGAATTAAGCAAGAATGCTGCTTCCAGCATTATCTGTTCAGATGATCCCAATTTGTTGTTTTTACATGGAACTATATACATGAGTAAGTATTCCATGTTCTTCACCCAAAAAAAAAAAGCTTGAAAAAATTACTTCAAAAGGCTCAAACAGAAAAAGCAGTAATGTTGATACACAAATACAGCATTAAAGGAACTTTTAGGACAAAACTGGTTTTCAGACAGGCTTGGGATTTAGGAATCTGGTTTAAGATTGTTAAGCTTTGGTTTCAACAATAGCAGCATGACACATTTATTTTAACAGTCATCTATATCGCAGCAAGCACACTGGAGTGCTTCCTCCTCTCTACATAAGTGCCCTGGATTAGTGGTGGTTTCTTTCCTCTTTTCCTGGTTTGGTTAATGGCAGAATTAAAAATATCAGCTGAGGCTACAGAACATACTCAAAAAGTGAGGCAGGGTGCAGGGAAAAAGCAGAGTCTTAGGCAAGCTTCATGTGAAGGGTCGTTTCTCATCTTCCAGAAGCTCTGGGTATGGTACACAAGAAGTCAGTCAGCATCAAATCCCAGCAGGATGTGCTTTTCTTGAGAACTCTCCTTAGATCCTAGTAAGCACTGAGGTTTTGGCAAATAACGTATTTCTGGTACCTATCTTTCCCCAGTCCCCTTTATATGAGCATTTTTGAAGGGCAAACACTCAAAAAGATTGAACTCAATTACTCCAGTTCTGTGGTTTAGCGCTTCAGCCACACCTTTATAAGAGTTTCAGTCC
This sequence comes from Dryoscopus gambensis, assembly GCA_013389985.1. Lineage (NCBI taxonomy): Eukaryota > Metazoa > Chordata > Aves > Passeriformes > Malaconotidae > Dryoscopus > Dryoscopus gambensis. The sequence continues at coordinate 46,223 of WEIT01016506.1, read as the reverse complement.
TCCGCTCCTTGTCTTTGAAAGGGCCTTCCTCAGGCACTGGGGGCATCTCAGAACGCTCCCTTGGGAACAGAAACTTTGCAGCACAAGTGTCTGGGTTTAGTGTGAGGGCATTGGGGTGACAATAAGCAGCACTATGCAGGAGTGTCTCTTGTGACTTTTAAATTTTCCAAACTGGCCAAAAACTAATCATGTTCATCCAGCTTTCCAATCCCAAAAGTTATACTGTTAACTCTTTTATCCATAAATAACAGTGAGAGGATTGTTATTCACGCATACATAAATATATAACTTATTTTCATCTTGCTAAATTCTTTGTTTCAAGCATATTGTTACATGTTCTGCTAACGTGTTTATTTTCACCATATTTAGGTGACTTGCCTTTCAACTTCCCTGAATGTGACTGTTCTCATTTTTCGAAACTGCTCTGATATTGTATAGTCTCTTGTCCTTTACTATTTACTTCATCTCTAAAGTGAAGAAATCCTTCCTTTTTCACTAGTTTTCCAAATCTGGAAACTACCTGATGTCTTTTTTTGAGGCAGAGCTGATTACAGATAAGACCACATGATATAAGGGGTTATACCAGTTTCTGTATTATTCCATGTGTCCTTAGGTTTCCCAGCTCTGTTGTCTAACAGCTAAACAATACCCTCTCTTGCTCTGAGGGTAAAAAAAAGGCAAAAAACCTCAAGTATTTCTCATATACTCGTTTAAAAACAGCAAAGCAGATGAAATATTTGAGCAGCCCTAACCAATATGCTTCAGTGTCAGAACTTTTGGGTTGTCTTTCATAGGGTGCACCCATGGTTTTAATGTCTCAAACCGTGGGCCTGCAGGCTCATGCCAACCCATCAAGCAAGTGAAATATTGCTTTTTAAATTTAATTTATGATTTTTTGTTTGCAGGGAGACTTTTGTTCTCGCAGCTTCAAGCAGAGTTTGAAGCTGCTTCCATCTGTACAGCATGTTGCCTCTCCTCCAGAAGATAGCATCATAGAAAAAATTATATTCTAATGATGGTAATCTGGGGGGTTTATGGAGACTTAAAATCTGATTTTCATTAGACGAAAGTAACTTTTAAATAGCGGGAGGGGTTGAGAAGGCAGAAAGAGGTTTTGTCTTCTCCAAGGCCTCTTTATTTCGCCTTATTCAAGACCTCTCAGATTTACTAGGGTGATTTAAAGTGTCCTCAGAATACAGCTGAGTCCAAACTAAATGTAACAAAGAACTGGAAAACTGTACAAGTAAAATTGGAACCTTTCTTCATTTTATCTCATTTTCTTATATATTTGGGTTGGGATTTTCTTTTCACTCTCATCTAATTGCTTTATAATTCATTAAAGGATAGATGGAAGAGGATGGAACTAGGGCATCAATCTGGGATCTGGAACTACATCCAGCTCCTTTCTTTTCTGTGAGTTTCTCCTTAGTCCTTGGTTGAGGTCCAGGGTGCTAATTTCTCAGATGTACGTAAATAATTAAATGCTCCTGAAAACCAAAGAAACTGGTTACTTTACTAGGATCCTGATCTTCAAAGGTTTTTGGCTTCAACTGGTAAACAGAAATAAAAGTACTTTAATACCTTACAGAGTAGAAAATACGGTTTTTAAAAAAACATAAAAGATGTTGAAGAGCTTGGAACCTGCAATTATGAAGAAATAAGGAGGGCCCTTCCTGTGCATCTACATGGTTCATATGTGTGTACACATTAACGTCTTTTTGGAGGGAAAACCCAAAGGAATCTAATCCCTCCTTCACTGGTCACCCTGGCAGCCACCTCAGAAGACTCAGAGATGCTTTCATGAGGCTGACACAGGTGAGTAGCTTTAGTTGTGTGAGTCTTAGATGAAAACAAAACACACTGTGTCTGCAGTGGCATCCATATGGCATAACTCTACAGTTTTGGTTCATTTAATACTGGTCTTAAAGGCTTCTGTGATGGGGTTATTTTTAGGTTGGTTCCCCATATAAATAATGTTCCTGTGAGCATGCAGTGTGCTCATCCATCCTTCATGATAACTTTTGAACTCGCTACTTATTTCAGCTCAGTTTGGCAGTGGCACAAAAGTGAAGACAGATGCACCTGAATTTCCATGAAAAGAAGTAGTGGGATGAAGAAAGAAGATTCAGAATCATTCTTTTACTGAGGAAAAGGAAATTATAGCTTAGTTCCTTGTGCACCTAAAAGAGCAGCAACCAGCTGAGCCGGCAGCACGTGCACCGCCCCAAAATAGCTGGGACCACTGCCCCAGCCCATTACTAAGGCATACAGTGTGCCGCCAGGGAGAGGGGAAGCAGGAATTATGTCATGGACCTGATAAAGATGGTGGGAGTGGGAAATCTGGGAGCAGGGGAAGAATCCATAGGAAAACAGGAATCCAGAATTGTCCTCCTTGCGCTTTTTTTGGTGTTGTTTTCTTTGGAGTTGGTGCTACCAGAACCTTTTTGGCAAGCGAAAGAAAAGCATAGCAGGTGCTAACTGGAAACTTATAAAACGGGGAAGCAGAGCCAAGACTGATTCCTGTGACAATGAAGTCCTGGACAGAGAGAAAGCAGCTGCCCAGCAAGCCTGTGAGTTAGAGGTCTGGTTGTGTGGGAATGGGAGGGAGGATATGGTGGCAAACCTCCTATTTATTTTGTGGGACTTTGCTATGTATTTAGGGCCCACCAAAAAGCAGCCACTATTATCTCTACTGTCTACCCTTTTCCTCAGGGGTGAAGTAAGGACAAGCTTTCAGTCAGACCTTACCATGTTTCCCAGCTTTTGTAGGTTTCAGTCAGTCCCTTGTAGTTCAGTGGAGGGGATTTTTTTTGCTGTGATTTGAATACTTAAGGAATATACTCTAAAGTACCATTGTAATTTCAATTGATTTGCATGTTAGCCTGATTATACAAACCTCTTGGTTTTGCCTTCCAAATGCAAGGAAGTCGGTTGGACAGCTTGTAAGATTCACCCCCTCTGTCTCCTTTGTAGCCGTAGGGAGGGTGGGGGGGAAAAAGCTATTGTGCAAAGAAATAAGAGATGCTCAGTGAAATGCAGTGATGTGTGCCACATTGTTGGAGGGAAACAATAGGAGCCCTGCTCTGAAGTGCATCGAAATCCTCGGATACACTCACAGGCACCCTTTGTTCACACAGGACCCTGCAGTGGCAGCCTGTGCTCCGGAGGCTCCCAGCTTCGCAGGGTGGCTCAGCCAGGACATTTTTTTATATTTTTTTTTTTATTTATGTTTTAGAGAAACAGGCCAGCTGTTTCTCTAACTGTGTGAATAGCATCAGTCAGTCCTCCAGCCAGGGCTCGCTCCTCTCTGGTATTAGCACAGTGCTGCAGCTTCAGGATGCAATTGTGTCCAAGCATTCGGGATGAGCGGGGCCATTAGAGTGGAGGTTGCCCACTGGTCTGATAGGGCAAGCATTCTTGGGGCAAGATGTACCCTTTGTGTTGGTTTTGGCTGGGACAGACCTAATTTTCTTCATAGTAGCTGGTATGGGACTGTGTTTTGGACCTGTGCTAGAAACAGTGTTGGTAGCTCAGGGATGTTTTCGTTAGTGGTGAGCAGGGCCTGTAGAGTGCCAAGGCTTTTTCTGCGTCTCACTCCACACCACCAGCAAGGAGGCTGAGGCTGCACAAGGAGCGAAGACGGAATACAGCTGGAACAGCTGATCTCGACGGCCCAGAGGGACATTCCAGACCATGTGGCATTGTGCTCAGCATATAGAGCAGGGAGAAGCGGCAGGTACAGGCGTACACATGTAGTGATGGATTTTGTCTGCCCAAATCTCCATTGAAAGTGCTGGAACCCTGCTTTCCTAGGGATGGCTGAACATCCACCTGCCCATGGCAAGTGGGAAATGAATTCCTTGGTTTGCTTTGCTTCTGTGTCCAGCTTTTGCTTTACCTATTAAACTGTTTTTATCTCAGCACAGGAGTTCTCTCGCTTTTACTATTCTATGTGTGTCCCCAACCCCAGGGGACTGGGAGGGAGCAGGTGGCTGCGTGGGGCTGAGCTGCCAGCTGGGATTAAGCCACATTACCTGGTAGCACTGGGGCTGAGAAGGGTGTGTAGCTCCAGCTGCCTCCATGGCTTCGTGCAGATATACACCAGTGAAGCACCTCTATAATCCAGAAACAGCACCTTTCCTACACCTTTCCCAACCTATGGTGACACACAAAACACTTTTTTCCCCCCTCCCCCAATTTTAGGAAGAAACACTTCTCAGAATCCTCTTTTATTACAAAATAAGGCAGTCATTTTTCCATTATTCTGATGTATTTCTCTGTGGGAACTGCAAGAAAGAGAGCTATGCCAAATATATTCTGCTTTTTTCTTCTTTTTTAAACATATGTTGTCTTGAATCAGTGAGAGGTCTCTCATGTCCAAATATGATTAAACCCCATATAAGTTAAGTCTTTTTGAGCTAAGTGCATGTTATAAAAGCTGCTGTGAGTCAACAGTAATTTTACAGTCTTAGTTTTGTGTGGTCCTTGTTTGGAGAGTATTAGGCATAAAGCTGTCATACTGGAGCTCTAATGGGGGCACTCAGTAGGCGTGATTTATGGGACTTGTTGCCTTGTGAGAATGAAGTCATGCAGTGTATCAGGGCTGTCCTGCAAATGAAGCAATTGAATTTTGTCATCTTTCTTACAAANTGATTAGATTCCATCTGTGGATGAATACTTACAGAACTTTTTCTTAAGTGTTCAGTTGAATTTCGTTTGCTGAAGTCTAGTGCCATGTCTAGAGGCAAACAGCACACCTTTTACTTGCCAGTTCTATTTATATGCCTGTGAAGCAGATCATTGTAATGAATACAGATGGGCAATAACTACAAAGTTATTGAATAATTTTTCAAAATTTTATGATTGCCTTTCCTACTTCCTCTTAAAATAATGGCTCCACTGTACAGCCTGCAAACTATTCAGTATATCTTTCGTCTATTTTACCATTTCAGCAGGATTTAATTTATTGGAGACACACTAGAAGTGGTAGGTAAACAATCTACAGAAAGAATCCGATTTATAAGACAAGGAAGATTTGAACCAGTATTAAGTTGCTTTGGAGATCACTTGGTGAATGCAAGTATATATGATTTTTCGTCTTTCTGACTTGGCAGCAAAGTGTGTGGGGAGGAAGTCAACTGAAAGCCACCCACCACCAGCTTTACAGAATATAGAACAGGTCTGTAATAGGATGTCTTGTTGGATGGGAAGTGTTTCTGTACAATTTGCAGGTTTAAACCTGCCTCAGGGAAAGTTTCAGACCTGCTGTGAGAAATCCAATTCTCTTTCGCAAGGATGAAGCAGGTTTGGGTTTGCCGCCTGGGGATAACTGGAGCAGTCTGGACCTGTGAGTGTCATTCTGCTTTCTCCCCCCTTCCAGGCTAATCCATTCTACTTCCACTTCTGGAATAATGAAGTGGCACACTTTTTCCTGAGCTGTAATTGTGAGTTAACTGACTTCTGAGATTGAGATCCATCTCCCATTTAAGTCAGTGGAAGTCTTCGACTTGATAAAATGAGTATTGGATGTGTCCCTAAAATAACTGGGTTTGAATCCTGGACACACCAAAGCTGATGGCAAAGAGAAATTGGAATTTCAGCTCAATGTCTATGCATCATCTGCTCTATTGGCAAAGACTATCTCAAAGTCTGCTTCCCTTGAAGGCAGAGTTAAGTGCTTTGGAACCACATGCAGCTTTTCTTAGTCTCACTTCTGAAACCACTCCCAACTCAAGACTGCAACCCTCAGGACCACCAATAATGAACTGTATAGATGCCAGCTGATCTGGTCTTTGAATCCTGTTTTGGGACTGGCTTATGATTACATAATTGATTCTCAAAACCAAAGTCCTTTCCTTTTACCTAAATATTCAGAAATGCTTTGCTTTCTGGGGGTCCAGCTGGAAATCTGTCAAAGACACTTGATTTTCAGAAGGGTCCCTGCTTCTAAAAATCTTGACTTTTCAAATTGCTTCATGGCATATAACAAAAAGTTTGGTTACTTCAGTCACTTTTGGTAACTGAAATATCCTTTCATTTACCAAATTTTTATGGCACACAACACCAATGAATGCTTACATTGTAGAAGTATGCTTTGGGTTTGAATTTCCAATCATCTTTCTTTGATTGATCTTTCTGAATAAAACTACTAGAATTGGTAACCTATTATGGTGGCAAAAGGGGTTCTGAAGCTGGTCTTGCCAAGACAGAGAGTATTAAATTTCTGCCCAAGAATAAGGTATTTTTGTACTGTTGTCTGCTTTTTATTCAAACATCAGATTTTTTTTTTTTAAAAAGGCCATTTCTCATTAGTTTGGGGTTTTTTTCACAGTTTTGTAGTATTTCATTTATTATCCACTATTATAATAAATTTGACCCTTGCTACACTGTCAGTAGAGGGCATCTGTTGTGGGTTTTTTTGCCTTTCCCTGAAGCATAAAGACTCTGACTTTGCTAGAAGAATTGTCTCAAGAAACCATAAGCATGTACTTAATACCATGCCTCAGTTTCATAATACTATTGTGAACAGAGCTATTTTTTTAATGAGTTTTTTGTTGGGTTCGGGGTTTTTTTCCATTTGGATCAACAGATTAAAATTGGAAGAACTGAAGCTGGTAGTGTCATGGTGTCCCAGTGGCCTCCTGTCCTTCAGCCTAAACCATGCCTAGAGCAGAGAAAGTTAAATCTGTTTAACCTTCACCCCTCTCCAAACACTGAAATTTATATTATCAGCATGTCAAATCATAAATTTCCCTCTCAGGTGTAGACAACTGTTTTCTTCCTAGGAGGTCACAAGCATTTTAGATTCCTGATCTCCTCAAAAGATTTTACTCTTGCTTTTCCCTCTTTCTATATTTTTTAAATACTTTGGCATAGTCTCTTCCTTCACCATATGGAACCACTTCTACCTCCTTATCCCCTGAACACACTTTCCCACTCAACATGATGACATGTGACCATTCGACTCATAAACAGAAGTTAGGGAAACAGAGGTTAAACCACGGGCACCAAAAGTGGTTTTGAGAATGCAAATGTGGAAAAAGTGGGATAATCCACAAGCATGTGGTTTGTTACCATCTGCCTCACGCTCTGAATGTATAAGCACATTCACCCAGAGTTTACAATTGAAGGGATATAATATTTTTTTTGCCTGGTAAAATACTGTGCGTTTTGGCTTGGAAGGCATGCTTCCTTCCCTTCCCGTGGTGAGAGCACAGGTGCTGCATGCTGCTATTATGGTCAATCTTTTCCAATAAAGATCCCACACAGGCCAGAATACTTAACACGCAACTCGGCTGGATCCTGATGGGTTGCCTGTGATCCCACAGCTGTCTTCTTCCTCCTGGAGCCCCATCTAGTGGCTCCCCACATGTGCCCATCTGTTATATTTCCTATCTCTGTTAATCCAAATATCCATATAGTCCGAAATGGTACAAACTAACAGGAGAAAAGAGGGATGGTTGAATGCACGAGTAGCTCCCCAGCACTTGCACTTGGATTTGTCTTTGCTGTAAATGTCCCTCTGACAAATGAACACTCAAAGCTGAATGCTTCATTCTTAACTTTTCCCGTTCTGTTCTTCTTTCATTCATTTAGAGTTTCCACTGAGAACAGGCTTCAGGTGAATAAACAAAGGAAGAAGGCTGGCTATGATGGTGGGAGAATATAGGAACTAATATAGCATCTGATGGGAGGTTTGTCAAAGGAAAGACTCAAAACCAGATAATGCATCACTGCCTCCCAGAGAACTACATCTTTTCAAAGTTACAAAGGTCTAATGGAGCAGGGAGCTGGTGAGCCAAAATTTGTAGCTTTGGGGCTCAGGTCTGCTGCTGACAGACTTCATCCAGGTCATTTCTCCCTCTCTGTCATAGTGTCCCACCTGCAGAAAACAGTGTTGATAATATTTAACTACCACATGGCACTAAATTGCAGCTTAATTAATGGCTTGCAAAGCACTTTGAAATGCTCAATTGAAATAGGCAAAGGATAATTAACATCATGTATTTATTTAGCGAGCTTTCCTTGCCAGGCACAATCTTCCTAAAATTCCGCTTGCAATAACTGTTTGCACTGCTCTAGGAAAAACAAAGCGGTTCAGCCAGTATGTTTTCTATGGGGAGGCTTTTTGCTGCATGAATCAGATGGTTGAAACTTGAAGAGAGTGGCTGCCAAGACGAGGGACAGGCAGGTTTTGGAATGGGGGCGGGGGGGAGATGAACAGATGCGCAAGTGTTCGTGGTCCCTCAGAGCTGCCTGCGTTGTACCAGGCAACTTTAATAACACAGCTACAAGGTTGTTGTTCCCTCCTGTGCTTGGCCAAAACTGACTCCCATTCCTTTGTAGGACTGCTGCTCGTATCTTACCTCTGTAGGACTTCTGTCTCGTGGGTCAATGCAGGCCTCAGTCGGAGAGCAACGTCTTCAGAGCTGACCTGTTTCTGAGGGAGATGTCATACCTCTCCCTCACTGTGCCTCACAAATTTTTCCAAATACGGAATGATGGCTTCAAGACCAGGACAGGAAAAATCTTACGTCTGAATCGCCAGTGCCATAGTGAAGCTCGAACTCCTGCCCAGGAAATGTCACAGATTCAGAAAGCTGCCTCCCACCCCAAGCTGCACTCACTGTTTATGTGGTGGATACAGTGCAAGTGGTGCAAGGTGGGATGCAGCCCCCCGCAGCAAAGGAGGCAGCACACAAGGAAACACATCCTATTGGGAATCTGTGCGGGCTCCTGGTCTGAGCAACTTTGTACATGGACGCATAGTGATAGGATAACAGAGAACAGTTTTAAGCTAAAAGAGGAGAGATTCCGATTAGATATGGAGGAGAAATTGTTCCCTGTGAGGGTGGTGAGACCCTGGCACAGGTTGCCCAGAGAAGCTGTGGCTGCCCATCCCTGGAAGTGTCCAGGGTCAGGTTGGATGGGGCTCTGAGCAAGCTGTTCTGGAGGAAGTTGTCCCTGCCTGTGGGAGCGGGGTGGAGTTACATGATCTCTAAGGTTCCTTCCAACCTAGGATATTCTGTGATCTCTGTGTGTAGTTGCAGTATTTAGAGAGAAGGCTGAGAGTTAAGAATGGCTTGAATAATACAAAACTGCTGGTAAGAAATTGCTTATTCTTGGAATTCCAGGTCTAAATGTAGAGAACCAAGAAGGGGCCACAGTCATTCAGTCCAGAAAAGAATGACTGCCATTTTCACAATGGCCCGTGGATGTTCTGTCCTTGTTTGCTTCCTCACTTCAGCAGGGAGATTGGGAGGAAATACTCAAACAGTTCCTTCAACCTTTCCCCAGCATTATGAGTGAAAAAGGGGAGGTTAAGAGCAAATAGGATTTCGGTGCCTAAACCAAGCAGGCTTTCCCCAGTTAGTCTGTACAATAATAAACACTGTAGGGTGCTCTTAAGGCGTATTGTGACATCCAGCCTTCCAACAGGGAGAAAGACTTCGAGTAAATCACAACTGCATTTCCCCAGTAGTTTGGGTTCAGGAGCTTGGTGCCATAGGTCAGGCCTTGAAGAATGGTAAATAAACTCAAGAACTGGAAAATTGACTCAATGAGCCCTCTGTGCATGTACTGATAATTTGTACTACTCAAAGAGATCACATCATTGAAGAAAAGCATATACTGAAAAGGCTGCTTGGAGTCTTTCAGACAATCTAGAGGTATTCAATTATGCTGATAATTTTTGTTTTCTTTTGCCAGCATTCCTAACCTGAAACTTGTGTAAAACGTGAGTCAGCACCCTCAAAATGAGAAAATTAGTTTAAAAGTCATGGCATTTTAAAAATAATTAAATAAATATAGGTTGAGTTCTCACTCTCCCTTCCAATGACCTACTGATTTTTAAGTTTTTAGATCTCCTGTCCAAGTTTTTCTCTATAATCACCCAGATTGGAAAGGGGATCTTGATGGGGGTTTTTTTTGTTTTTCTTTATCAGTGCAAGCAGAGATTATAACATAATCACCTCCCTTTGTCAAAGGAAGCTGTAAGAACACCATATGCTGAAAGACAAAATCAGTGAAGCCCTGGGTTCAGATCTCTTCAGTGCAGGGTCACAGGGATGGGAGGCAGGATGGGAGCCCACATCTCAGCCTCACCTCCCAGACCACTGACCCACTTATCAAACCCCAGGTCCCACCTTCCCTCAAAGCTGGTTGTGCCTTACTTCAGAATCAGCTTTGAAAGGATCAAAGAGGCTGCCTGCAGAACAAGTTATTAACCCGAGTAAGGCTGGAACAGATCTCAGCTTGCCTCTGAATTCATGTGTGTTTCAGCCAGGAAGATCTGGCTTGTCCCTTTCTTGGGCTGAAACCTCCCACAATGCAGAAATGCCCTCTAACGTTGTTCATGAAACAGAAGGCCTGCATGCTCAAGCTAAGCCCCTGATAGCTGCAGGTGTATTTTTCTTGGGAGGCTAAATTGCTAGAGAAACAAAAGTTTTGGTTAGTTTAATTTGGCAGGACAAAAATGCCGTCCTAGGGGAAGATTTTATTTAGAAACCTTCTTTTTCCTCTGCTAATTTAGATATTTTATTGAAAAAAAAAGTTTAATGGTTCAAAAGTTCACAAAAGATTCCCTTTCTGTTGTATTTTTTAAAAAATTATAATTTCCCAGTTGGGCAGGACTGTTGTTACAGAACTTTTGAACCCTGAAGTGACATTTTATTAGTTTTTGTGTTATAGTTTTAAATATTTTTTGTAAAACTTGTTTGCCTCATACAAGATTCTTTAGTCCCAGAGCAAAAGGAAAAGGAAACTGCTTGCTTCTAACAAAAATCATGGCTTTGCTAGCATGGCATGCAAAATGCAATTCTACCTCAGTGGAATTGGGTCTAATGATTTTAATTGCTGAAATTTCCTTATTCCACTTAAGGAATACTCTTCACCATTGGAAGCCTGATCATGACGTGAATGATTCTTCTCCAGACAAAGTCAAGAACGTTCAGCCAACCTCAAGGTCAGATGCTAGGTGACAACTGGCACTTGAAACCAGGAGATAAAAATAGTATACAGATTTCATATGGGCCCAATGGGCAATGTGTCTGCACACTGATTTAGGTGCGGGAAATATATCACTATGGAGTGAAATATGAATCTGGCTTTTTTTTCTGCACAGACTGAGTTCACAGAAGCAAAATAATGGCTGCATGCAGAGCCCTTTAATATTATGCTAAAAAACATTATTCCTCTACTAAATACAGTATATCCAACTCTGGGGGCTTTGGCTTTAGGAATAGTACAACACAGGCTTTGGTAACAGAGAGATGGCCCAGAAATTACAAAAATAAGGTTCAGTAACAGAAAAAGAAAGAAGCCATAGAGGAGCCATCATCATCTAACTACATATAACAGACAGACCTGAAAACAAACAAAGAATGAGAGCCTGGAGGGAAGATGTAAGGGCTGTAACAGAGGATAATTAACTGAAAACTCCAAATGAAGTGTACCACTTGAGATTCTGTAAATATTGCCCCGTGTGCCTGCAAGAATGAGTGAAAAAGCTGTATCTGAGCTTGCTGCTTCTGGCCTCCAGATGGTCAGCACAGAGAAGGGCAAGAAGACCCATCAGAGCATCAAAAAACCTACCTGTGTATAAAAAAATAATGAGTACTTTGAAGGGCAGTTTTGGGGAGTGCGGGATAAGGCTCCTGGCTCATTACATCAATGGCAGGACATATCTGCGCCCCCCTCTCTGATCCAACCAGGCAAACACCAGCAGAAGGGGTGGTTGTCACTGCGGGCACGGAAAGCAGCTTTCTTGTGACTTGGGGGAGCCTGGAGCAGCCTCACAGGGAGCCTTGACCTTCAGAGGGCAGCTGGGAAGTATTACTGTGGGTGGTTTCTTAGTTTATATTTCCTCAGAGAATCCTCAGACACTTCAAGGAGCTACAGCCAAATTAGATGACCGGAGAGCCTTTTCAATTCCCACTGTACAGCAGGTGAAACAATAAAAAAATGTATCAAGTAAGGAACATTAATCTGTATTCAGAGTCTTTTAATAGATGATAAATAAATATATCTGCTTCATTCCTTTGAATCCTACCCGCTTGTGTTTAGCTATGTGTTTTTAGTGGCAACACAGTCTCTGTGAGCTGTAGGCCCAACAAAATAATGAGCCGTTTGAAAAAAAATAAAAATAATCTGAGCAGGGATTTAAAATAGGGTGTGGTGGAACGGCGAGGGTGAAAAGTTTGACAGTGCGTCAATAGGCTGTTGGGACCTGCTGGCAATCCCCTCATTTCCCCTTCAGTGAACACATGATTTTCGCAGAGATGCGTTTTTGCTGCCACGTTTTTGCAGCTTCCCATTTCAACCCGAGTTTATGCACTGCCCAGCAAGAAATCAAAAGCTATCCCAATGCTACTTTTACATTTGGGAACTTTGGCCAAAGCAGACAGAATGCCATGGAATTTTAAATTTAAAAGATTTTAAATTTCCATTTAGTGTTATGTTTAACTCCTTGTGGGAGAGGGCTGGAAAGATATTTCCAAAGTAGCTTCTGGCCTGTGTGAAACACAAGCTGGAGGAGACACCACCAGGAAGGGGAGAATGGTAGAGGAGATGGAAAATTATAGAAATCAAATAAAGTGAAAGAAAGCTTGAGGCAGGCATGATGGGATAGTTCAGGGAGTAGAGGATAGAGTATCCAGCTGTCCATCTGGGGATGGGGAGAGGGGGATAAGAATTACCAACTGAAGCCTGGAAAAAGGCAGTCTCAAAGCATAGGTCCCTTCCAGCTCAGCACATTCTGTGATCCTACAGTAGATGGTCCCTTTCAGTCCCTGTTTTCACTGAACTCCATTGGATAAGGGGAGCATGAAAGTTGTAAGAGCTGCAGAGGACAACACAGGTTAGGCAAACCAGAGTCGCCATTCACCGCTTTGCCCGCGCTGATTTACAAACAGGTTTCATGACCAACACTTTCTCACTGTCTTCTCACTGTGTTGATGTGAAAAACTCTTTGCAAATAAGCATGTTCAGTAAAAATGCAGGGTTTGGTACTTTGTTTTCTTGCAGTCTGTCTTCCTTCTCATCCTTACCCATTTTTTAGTGCCAGCTTTTCCTTGAGCCACATTTTTAAGGACATGGCCTCATATCAAGTACACAACAGAGGCAGGAAGAGTGATTCATAGAAAGTTGACATTTTATGAGTGAGAAAAAATTAAATGTTCATTTATATTTTGTTGTTGCTGTGGGGACATATTTTTGTTTCTGAAGGATTTTCTAATAAATGCAGTATTTTTGTGTTGGCTGGTGTTGGAACCAGTGAAATCCCCTGCTGTTGATTAAAACACTTTCATTATCATTTTTGGGTTTTTGTGAATTGGGCATCATTATAGTTTTAGGAAAAAAGCTATAGTGGTTCCAGGCAGCTATTTTTCCTGAATTCCCTGCAGTGGATTCTTTTTCTCTAGGCAGGAAACTCTAACAACTCTAGGTGAATGGGCCAAAGGAAAGAAGTGGTTTTGTACACTTCCCTAACATTCATGTGGCTTGGGCCATTCCAGAGGCTTGGAAGTCTTGCTTGGGGACTCTGAAACTTGCATTTTCAGAGTACTCAACAGACATTTTGGATAGATGACAACTGCCTCTTTTCCCTGAAGTCCTTCATTCTAACTTTTCCATTAGTATTTACTTTTTTCCAGTCACCACATCTCACTGAAGGGTTGGGGATTTTCATTCACTGCTAAAGCTGTCAGTCAAAATTGCTGGTTTTCTGGGTTGGTTGTTTTTTGTTGGTCTTCTTTTTTAAAGATTGTCTCTATAAACAGAATTAAAGAATTATAGAATTAGTGACAAAGATCACATCATTCAAACACTGTGTCTTTCTTCTGTGCAGTGTCTCCAGTACTGACATGTCCCCTTGAGGCAGTCAGATCTTTTTTACCTCATCTTCACTTTTTTTCATTGTTTCTTGCCCTCCACATCTAATTAGAGGTCCTTGTCTTCTTTTTCATACCCCTATGGCAGATAAGTGCTAACATACTTAAACCTGGGGTGAAGCACCAAACACCACCAGCATGTTGGAAAGGAAGATCCTTGACTAGTAGGGCAGAGCAAAATGAACAAGAAGTCTTGGATGCTCTTATTCAATACATCTGAATGCTATTCCAGCTCTCCCTCTCTCTCTTTTTACTAACGTAAAAAGTAATACATTTTTTCCCAGCTTCTCTCCTCATTCCCGCTGTCCTGCAAGTAACATTTCTTTCTTAAGAAACTGATGATTTAAAGAAAATATGTTCTGAAAACTAATTTTTTTAAGGCTGCAAACCGATTAAGAATGCCTTCAGGCTTTCTCTATTTTTTATTTATTAAGCTGTGGTGGCCTGAAGAGTATTGCTCTCAGTTCAATTTAAGATTATATGAGAAAAATAATACTGAGGACTGAGCCTTCAAATAAATCAGAGACTTTTTCTTTCTCTGTGAAAAGTAAGAGCAATTTAGAAGTCTCAGTTTATGAAGCCCTTCAAAAAATGTGACTAACACACCAAAATGATTAGTCCCAGTTCTGTCATGTTGCTTCACTCAACTGCACTTGAGTATGTCAGCTGGCGCAATGTAACCTGTCTGGATCATGACCAGAAATCATTTGGGCACAACAGTCAAGTCTGTCTGGGAGGCAACCCCACCTTTGCTGAATGTGCTAATCCCTGAAAGCCCAGAGGATTGTGTAAAAGACTGGAAAATCAAGGATCATCATAAGACCAGTTCACAAAAGTTACATTTACATCGTCCAAGAAAGGACTTATCTTCTCTCTGAACATTATTCTAATGCAGATGAGTGGGAATACTTAAGCCACATGTAGCATCTGGTGAAAATAAAGATTTATTTTGGCCGAACTGGCTGTATTAGCAGATAGAGATCCAGCTTTGAACTAGGTCTTAGTTCATAGCCTGCTGCTGCCTTGGAATTAATTTCAGAATTTCTGTTTGCTTTTATTATGGAGAAATTACTTGCAGCTGATTTCTTAATATCTTTGCATTTTTCAAACAGGCAAGCTACTGAAAAGAGATGGGAAAGTCAGAAAAGACTGTAAGTGACAGTAACTTTAGATGTTAACTCATCTTGTGGAGACCACTGACAAGTAGTGTCCCTCAGGGGTTGCTGGTGGGGCTGATACTGTTCCACATCTCTGTCAGTGACATGGACAATGGGATCGGTGCACCCCCAGCACGTTCACTGATGCCACTGAGCTGTGTGGTGCAGTTGGCACACTGGAGGGAAGGGATGGATCCAGAGGGACCTGGACAGGCAGGGGATGTAGGTCTGTGTGAACCTCATGAAGTTCAACAAAGTGAAATTCAAGGTCCTACACCTGGGTCAGAACAATTCCCAACACACCGACAGGTTGGGCAGAGGAGTCATGGAGAGCAGCCGTGGGAGAAGGACTTGGGGGTGATGGTTGGTGGAAAGCTCACCATGAGCTGGCCAGAAACCAACGATGTCACCCCCTGCAGAGCTGCCTCCAGCCCTGGGGGCCCAGCACAGGAAGGACGTGGAGCTGCTGCAGCCATTGCAGAGGAGGGACAGCAAGGGGATCAGAGGGATGGAGCAGCTCTGCTGTGAGGAAAGGCTGAGAGAACGGGGATTGCTCAGTCTGGAGAAGGGAAGTCTCCAGGGGGACTTCATAGCAGCCTTCCAATATCTGAAGAGAACCTAGAGGGAGGCTGAAGAGGGGCTCTTCATCAGGAACTGCAGTGATAGAACAAGGAGGAATGGATGCAAGTTGAAAGAGGGGAAATTTAGGTTATGTATTAGAAATAAATTCTTTACTGTGAGGTTGGTGAGGCACTGGAACATGCTGCCCAGGGAGTCTTCAGATATCTCATCCCTGGAAGTGTTCATACCCAGGTTAGATAAGGCCTTGAGCAACCTGGTTTAGTGGGAGTTGTCCTTGCCCATGGCAGAGAGAATTGGGACTAGATGATCTTTAGGCCCCCTTCCATTCCTTAACATTCTGTGACATCACCTGCAACATTTTCGTGTCAGGTTTAAGGAAGAGTTATCCTAATCTTGCAGAAGAGCTTGTCTTGTCTTGACAGGAGCTGGAGTTTTGTGCATTTATTCTAACCATGCCGTGCCTTCACCAGGGAATGTTCTCTTGATTTGAGGACACGTTTGGACTGCACCACTGCCTTCTGCTCAGAAGTGTCACTGACAATGCACAAATACATTTTCAGTCTGTTTCCCGCTGTCTTTTGCTGTGGCTCTCCTTTCCCAGAACATTCTCTTGACTGTTGGACCTTTTTTGCCTGACTCTGGGATGCAAATTGAACACTTGCAGAGGCAGACAGACAGGCAGTGAGCTATCTAGTGCTGCCATTGATTCCTGCTGGTTTATTTCTGTCTTGACAGTGTTTGCTTTCTGTGGTGACATAGTGGGTGGTGGAGGAGGTTAGCAGGAGGAATTTGCACACAGAGGAGGGGAGCAGAGCAGAGCTCCTTTGTTGGCACAATTCAGACTGGACAAGTTTCAGTGGTGGAGAGTGAGACTTAAAAATCTTTTCAACTCTGGCTCTCATGCAAATAGGGCTGCACTTGCCCAAGAACCTCTGTAGCACCTAGAATCATAGAATATCCTGAGTTGGAAGGGACCCACAAGGATCACTGCAGTCCAGCTCCTGGCCCTGCACAGCACAGCCCCAAGAATCCCACCCACCTCTCACTCTGTGATATAGTTGGTTGTCTCCTCTGTGACTTTCCTGCACCTTGTACACAAGGTGACAAAGGAAGAATCCAATCTCCAAATGCATCCCAGCCTGTCCCATGTGAAGTTTCCCTACTCCCAAATAACCCAGAGCACATCTCTGGATTAAAAAGAAGCCCCGAGCTGAAAAACTGCGAGAATGTCTTTGCATCTTGGACACAGCAGGCACAGTTTCTGCTCCTCAAGGCTACTGTCTTCCCAACACATCTGCTGTCATGCAAGTAAAACAAGATGAACTACTGGCACAGAAAAAAAGGAAATCTGTTTGCCTTTCCTCCACTAGAAGGAGGGGCTTGTGGGTGGACAGATGAGGTGGGAAAGGAAAGTTATTTCTCTGTCTTCACTCCATGTATAATATTCACACTGAAGTTTTTTTTCTTCTGTGACTCAAGTCAAAGATTTCAAAGTAGTTTATTATGCATCCACTTCATTGTAGAACCTCTTCAGATCTAACAAACTGAGTGCATGTCATCATTTGGCCTTTTAAGCAAACTACAGCTTACTGTAGAGAGGTGGTACTCACCACTAACATTAAAGTCCAGGGATGCATTAAGACACCAAAGCTTCCTATTGGTTCCTTCTCTTGATTAAAATGTAGTATTTCAAGTACTGACCACAATTTACAACATCTTCTAATCAATGAGTCTGGGATGTTACCATTCTAATTGTAATTTGTCTACCTAGAGCTCACTCAAAGTTTTAATTGAACTTGGTTTGGTTTGAATTTTCAGATATAGTTTTCTGTAGTGCCTGTAGCTCCACTGAGCCCACTTCTCCACTGAAAAAGAAAAAAATGAATAGAAAGATTCCTTTAAGATTTATCTGCATTTATGCCATAAAAAAATAGTAAAACAGTAAAATTTGACCTATACATAAACAGTTTGCTTCTCCAGTCCATCTCAGAGTCTACAACAAGTGATTTCACATGGAAGTATGTATCATGGAGTGCTATAGCAAAGGAAAGGCAACATGGGAAAGACAATGCAACCCTTAACTGCTTTTTTTTTTACCATTACATACTCCATTTTACCATTACCATTCCATTACCATTTTACATATTCCTTTCAGTTCCACAGCAAAAGCAAGTGAATCTGAAGAGACAACAGTCAATTCAATACTTCAGGAAGTAAGTGAACTTTTATCCTTCTGAAAAAAATGGAACTATCATCTTTTAGACCTGAAGCCACCCCAACAGAGACTCTTGTCTCTTCTTACGGTCTTCTTGTTTCTAGGGATTTATGAACCTGATTTCTACTCTGTATTAGCTTCAAATAATTGAGAAAAATCAGTTTCTTTCCCCCACTGAACTCTTAGCCCTGTGATTTTACCAGTCTACACTGTCTCAGCCACCTGTAGCATACTTCCAACTGGGCTAGTCAGCAGAGGAAGGCTTCTATGTTGCTGTAGAGCTTTTCACCCTTACTCCTTACTTGTGGTCCTGCTTAGATTGTTCAAATGTTGTTGACAATCTAAGTGGTCTGTCTGAAGGCTGCCCTGTCCAATGCATGTGAAATTAATTAGTGACCTCAGAATTAGCTCCATCTGAATAGAGGCAGTTTCCTGCAAGCCACTGTCATGCATGGCTTCCATTGAAGAGATTGGAGGAATTACCAATCTTCTTCTTCAAGGAGGAGGTGGTTACAGGGACAAACCCACCTTTTGAGATGCATGTGGCAAGGTTGCAATTTGAGGGCTACACACAGCTGTGACACAGTTGTCTGACCCTTTTCAGGGCGTACCTTCTGAGGAGACAGAAAGGATAAATGGATTTATGTGGAAAAGTGTGAGATAAGGGGGATATATTCAGGCCATCATTTCAGAAAATCATCTTGAAATGCAAGAACTAGACTTGGTCTTGCTCCAGAACTGACCTGCCTGTCCGTCGCTCCTGACTTGGCATCCTTCATCACTAATGCATTAACAGCACACTAAAATTAAAAAGACATTGGAGAAGGAAACTGGACACTACAGGGGAAAAAAGGCTTTTTGCTATTTACACGGCACTGCAGAGACAGGCAAGGTGAAGAGCTTTGGGAAAGGTCAGGTTTTAGAAGGTGTGGGAAGAATGGATTATGTTTTGCCATTTTAGATTGTTGGCTGCTTTGCTGCCCACAAATTACACCTAGATGGAGAGTAGCTTAAGCTCAGAAAGGCAGAAAGGTGCCTTCTGTTATTTAAATATAAGTATGCAAAATAAGACATCTACCCTGATCTTTTTCCCACTGAAAGAAATCTTACTGACAATTATTCAAAGCAGTCAAACAGACAAAATAGTCTCTTCTCAGACTGAAAATCACAGTAGTTCATAATTTTTAAAACCAAGTAAAAAAACATTGAAGGAACTTAACAATTTACTTTTTTATTTTCACTCCTAAAATGCTGAATCCATTTCAATCACAGCTGAGGACAGCCAAGAACAACACATCACTTCTAGCAGGATACCTTTTTAGGTCCTCTTCTGGGATGCATCAAATGTTGATGACCAAATTATGACCCTTTCCACCTCCCTTACTGAAAGCATAGCATTTTTGCCAACAGTCATCAGCCAAGGTTTTGAAAAATGTGAAGCATAGGATTATGCCTAAGTTATTAAAGCAGCTTCCACAGTATCAGGCAGGTAGTTTCTTAAGCAGTTTCATGTGACCTCAAAGATGTCAGGTACCTGTCACCTTAAAAACAAGATATAAGTTAGGTATCGGTACAGGTTGAGTACCTCGGTGTCACCATCCCTCTCTCTGAAAACTTCAGGCTGGTGGCCTTAGCCCTGACACCCTTGACTTTCCTTACAAAGAGGCAGTGGCTTTTTAAAATAAGAGCCCCTTATTTTCAACAGCATTTAATCTGTACAGGAGATATAGTGTCAAATGTTAATGTTATCATGGTACAAAGAGCATCTGGAGCAATCCCGTCTGCTTTCCAAAATCATGGTGTATGCTCGTGGTTTATCCAGTGATACACTCAATATTCCCTGAAGGAAAATGAGGCAGTGTGTGTCACTAAGGCTCACATAATTTCAACTGAGTCACTGGGATCTATTTCATTCTAGTCTCTTAAGTGGGCAAACATGGATAATGAATGAACTGACAAAGATTCAAAGGTAGAGCTTAAGAATCATTGAAACATTTGTTTCAACAACTTTCCAGTTTATTCAAGGCTTTCATCCTTTCTTGTTCTGCAGAATTGAGTGGGATGGTTTATGGGAATAAACTTCTTTGTGAGGTGAGGATCAAATTCTGCAGTAGCCACTCCAGAAAAATCATCAAACTTTCTTTGTCCCTCCACTTTCAAAAAAGTCTGGACTAAGGAGCAAGACAGAGGTGGAAGGATGCAGCATAAACCTTCCTGAAAAGGCACATTGGGGTTTTTTTCAACAATCTTTATTCTCCCACTTGTTCTGCTCCAGTCAGTTGTGAGAGCATCTGAAAATCTAGTTGTACTGGGAAACTGATACATGATCACTGAAAGAGAAGGTCTTTGAAGCATTTCAGAGGAATACAATTTAGATCATGGGGCAAAACCTGGAGTCCAGTGAAGTCAACAGCCTCTTAACCTTTATCTTCATTACAGTTTCACACTTCTGACACTTTCACTTTACTGCAGACTTTCCCAGAACAAAACACAGAAGAAAAGCCCTCCCCATCCCAGGCACCTTTTATAACAACCAAGTAGGAAGAGAATGAAACAAACGAGTGTTTCGTGTCTGGGTAGTGCAAACACTTTTTAAATTAGAGGTTAGTGTAGGCTGCTTTTCTCACGTCTGACCACTTCTGCATCTGAGCAAAACTAGTAATGATGACAGCAAAATTCAATCAGCCAGCATCATGAGGTGAATTTCCAGGAATGCCAGAGATGTTTCAGCTACCAAAAATTTACTCATTAAAATTACTCATTAATGATGTACAGAATCATTCAAAGGATTTTGGAATTATTCTTGATGAAATAGTTAATGACTTTTTTTCACCCTCAGCTGCTCTGTAACAGCTCTTGGGAATCCTGAAACTGAAAAATCTGTGTCTCATTTATAAATATCTTTTTATTTCAATGGGGCATACGCACTGCTCCAGAAATAGTGAGTTGTTCCCAGCTGACATGGCGCTGTTCAAGGGCTGTTGTAACACTGTTCATGTGTGCTAGAGTGTGAGGATCTGTGTGCTTTAGGGACTGGATACGTTTGCTGAGATACATGACACATTGGCTGGCACTGGTTTTGATTTTAAAATCATAACAGAGAAACCACTAACAACCTTTAAGCCATGCCTCAACTATTTAGACTGCATAATAAGAAATTACAGAAAATTTGTAAACGACACAAAACCCCACTAAAATGTCAAAATTTATTACAGCTGTGGGACTAGGAGTCAACTAGTTGAACTGAAGGGACTTAAATTAATGTATTTTAATTAAGTTCAGATAAACTAATGACTTAAAAGCAGCAGTCTGTGATGATGATCCAGCAACTATCTGAAATATATGTTGGTGCAACCACCTTAAAGAGAATGTTTTTTCCTTAGCATTAATAGAATAAAAGATTGTGTTAAGAAATCTGAAGAGAAAGTGCAAGAATAAATGGATGTCATCTTAGCTACAGTCTTTCCACTGGAGGAAGACTCACAGTTCACAGAGGAAACAAAGTGCCTAACAGCATCCCTCATGATGTAGTTGAAAAATTAATCCCTGATTGATTGTCCTTTCAATCAGATGTCCATCACTGGGTCATCAAACCAGCTTTTTTACCAGGCGCTAAACTGCTTTCTTCAAATAGATTTATTTAAAATAATTTGACACCTCCTATGCCTGTGGTGTGTCCTCCCTTTGAGTGAGGTGTGTGGTTCTTTGCTTTGCATGGTCAGACAAAATTGTTTCTTTAAAACATCAGAGACTGCAGATTGAGATTGATCTTGTATTACTTCAGTACACTGAAAAGGATTAAAAACTGGACTGAGCTACCATCATCTTCAGTTCTGCTGCAGAGAAACATAATATCAAATCCTTTTATGAGAATGTATGTCAGATTCAAGAAACTCAACAAAGAGGCTATGGCCTAAAACTACTGCAGTCTACTGTAGCCAGAGGATAAACACAGCATAGAGCAGTGGATCAATCCTCTCTTTGGAGGATTTTATGGAAAACTATGGCACATTCCATTCCTTTCTGTAGGAGCTCACACAGACATTAGAAGTGAATGTCTTCTGGGAAATTTTTGGACAGCTGAGCTACTTGACTCACTAAGTAAAAATTTCTGTGGCCCCCCTCCCTCCCTTGTCTCATCCTCTCTTCTACTCCACTTCCCCATTTTCAAAATGGCATGTTGAACCACCTTCTGAAATGAAAGGCTACCTCTTAGTGAAACACAGCAAAAGCAGGAAAGGTCCCTGCACAATCAGGAGTACAGTAAAGTATTCCAGGCTGCTGCTGCCCAGTTCATTTTGTTTGCTTAGAAGGCGGTGTGAATACTTGTAAGCTTTTCCTCAGGTGCAAACAGAGGGAAAATAACTATTCACCCAAAATCTGATTAAGGATATAAAGTCATCCACTCATCCCACGCTAGACTGACTCAGCCTGGTCTGTAAAATCCATGTATGAGCTTAAGGAAGCCACAGACTTACTAACACTCTAGTCCAACAGCTTTATCTAAAGAGAATGTTGTTTGGGTTTTTCAAAGCTGTTTCATCTTTTTTTCCTATTCCCTGTGAAGTATGAGTTTCAGAGAAGAAGGCATTTCAGGGTAAGTACTTGATCTAAAGGCCAGATCTAAAAGGCATTTAGTCCCCTAACATGATTTTGAATAGTTTGTTTCCACTGGGAAATTACTGCACTACATGCTCTGAGTGGCATGCCAGTTAAGAACACCAGTAGGAGAATTTCAAGTGGCTTTTGCATGCACAGTTAGAACCTTGTATTGTTGTTTGTGGTTTTTGTTTTTTTTGGTTTTTGCTAAGCCAACCTTCAGTAGTCAGCTTCCTTTTCTCCTAATCTGCAGCTGCTTCACTGACTATCCATCATCTTTATTACAGTGTCATTTCTATACGTCATTCTCTTACACTAATCAGAAGCAGACCAAGTGGGAAAGAAATTGCTCCTCAGGGATGAGGTCTGGTGCAGTAAATGATATGTTGAATAAGAGTGGAATTCAATGCAAGAGACACTAGGCTTGTTTACACAAGTTGAACTGATGTCTTTTATCTGTGGGACACATCGCAGCTCTTTGTTGCGGTCGCTTGTGGCCATCCTCCAGCACTGCTCTGCAGCAAGCCTGTAAGCAGTGAACAGTCCCACTGCTGCCACTATTGTCATTAAGTTGCATAAAGCAAATCACCCACTATGGTGTGGTGATGAACTGGGGCGCAGCAGCCTGGAAACAGAATCTGGTCTATGAGCAGTAGGACTAATGAAGCCTAGATTCTTATTCATACATACCCGGTTTGCCCTATATCCTCACACTATAGGCATCTTCCCCACTGCCCAGAAGACCTTTCCCAAAAGTGACAGCAGCTCGTTCCACCTTGCCCAAACCACCTGCTCCCATGTCATCTTCAGCCCTTTTCACCTCCTACATGTTTTTGGGAGCCTTGCTATCTGAGCAGGAGATGGGCAGTACGGTGAGAGTGCCTTACTCTGGCTTTCCTGGTCATTGGACTGACTGCTACTTCTCATTTGTTAGATGCAGCAGAGGCAGTGAATGAAGGTTGAGTCCTTCCTTCAGGGCTCTGTCAGGGTGTCTTCCTTCCCTCTGTCCCCAAAACATCAACTTTTTTCCCAAGTAATAACAGCTTATTGTTCCATTATGTCCAAAATGAGACCATTATCCCTCTGTCAGGTTTAAAGGTTGTCAGAAAGATGCAGATGGTCCAGCAGGTATGATGGGTAAAGAGGTCTGTTTCCTTAGAAAACCAGGCTGGTTTGTATTCTTGAGGTAAGACAGCCTTCACTGTAGTTGCTCCATCACTTTTGCCTTCAGAGCAAACTTTGTCACCCTATCAAATGCCTGTTTTGCAGGACAGGTGTCATTAATTAAGTGTTTGAGAAATGCAGCCACTCTGAGCAGCAATACTTGGAATCAGGAGGATTTTAAGAACAGCATTTCTTCACTTTTAAGCCATGGTATGGGTAAAAGCAAGATCAACATGACCAGATAGGACATTACTGAGGAACAGAAAGAAAAATCAATAAGGTTAAGGAAGTCAACTGAAAAGAACAAATAGAACAAATATAGAAAAGAACAATTAGAACAAATATAAGCAGGACAACCTTGAAAAAAAGAAAATAACTCTTTAGATTGTGGTTTACCCTTGGACCATTACCAGTCATTTGTCAGGTTTTAAGTACTAATTAGAATATTAAAAATAAGTAGGAGCTTAATATATATAAACACCAAATGTACATGCTCTTTATGGTTTGAATGAAATTGTCCACTGCACACTAAATACAATGGCAATGTTTTCAGCAGGTCCCTCCAGTGTCTAAATGAAATATATTCTGTATAAAGTTCCAGATGGTATTGGAACTTTTATATCCTTATCAGCTAGTGTGTGACTTCAAAAGTGCAGCAGTGGTTATGGGAAACTCCCAGTCACAAATGTAAACAAAAGTATGTAATTATACATAATTATACGTCTGATTTATATAGTTACAAATACACATATAAACACAGACAAAATACATAGTCAAACATAATATTCAATGCTGCTGAAAGGCATGTTGTGATCTATGAATTAATTATATGTGTTTTGCCACCCACTACTGATGCCAAACCTTTGAAGCCTTTTCACATATTAAGGTTTTAATTTTTCAGTAACTACCTAGCTGTTAAATGCTGATCTTGCATTCATAAAGTCCACTGGAAATTTGGATTGTTGATGCAGTTCAGAAGTTTAGTCCTGAAAAGCTGGATGCATTGGCAGTGATATCACTAAGATGTTCTCACTTACTTGCGAGGCTCTGATTTTGTCAGTCAGTTGCCTAGGATAACTCCACATAAATAGGAAGACCTTGGAAGGGGAAAATAACTCAGAAACAAGAAGTACACTGCTTTTTTGGTTGCCTGAAGTCACAGATTTTTCCTTGGGTATGAGTCCCATTCAAGATCACGTTGGGCACTTTGTCCAAAGCTATAAGGAAAGATACAGTTTGCCATTCGTTTCCAGGAGCAAAAGTAGAGAAGGAAGGTATGAGTAAAGAGAAACTGCTAGCACATCTGCTGAGGGAAGGAGGTTCTTCCTTAAGGCCGAGAAACACCATGCCCTGAAGCCTGGGAGGCAGGACATTAGGCTTCTCATGGTGAAGAAAAACGGAAATTATAGGTGGAAAGCTCAGTAAAAAGAACCAAGAGAAAAATACGGGAGGATTTCCTTTCCTCCCATTTAGGTGATTCTGTCTTATTTGCATCAGAATCTGAGTAGATTTCTAGACACCTCCAAATCCATTTTATTCCTAAACTTTGCCATCCTAGAGCATAATTTTCACTATTAATCCCAAAATATAGTGTTCTGAACTATCTAAAATATGTTGACAAGCTTAACTTATCTTTCATAAGGAAGCTGAAGAAAATCCCCATGAAGCCAGAAGCCAGAATTGTGTAGTGTTCTTTGACACTTTTCTCTCTAGTGCAATAGTTATCTTTCCAAATTTCAGGAGTCCACAGCACACTCTCCAAAGGACCACGCCACCTCCTGGGTTCCCATTTTCGTAGCAAAACCAGGCTGTTGTCTATGGAGGCCACATGTTTTATTAATGGTGACTGACCAGCAGCACAATAAACTCGCCCTCTTCTCCTCCCCACTTCCATTCCTGAATTCCTACCGAGTGACTCGCCTGAAGCGCTGAGAGTGCACGTCAGTCCTCGTGCTGCAGCTGTCAAGAAGCCTGTGAAGGGTGCTTGTGGTTTCTGTAACATGGACACCTGCCCCATAAAGTCTGGCCTGAGACCACCAGCTAATCCTGTGCTGGCCACCTGACAGAAACACGCAACCATTCGTCCTCTTTTCAGAGCGTGCGCACGTGTGTATCTGAGTGTACGCATGAAAGGCCGTATTTCTTCTCTTTTATTGCTCTTTTTTGCACCTGCTGCCAGATAAACAGCATGGGATAAGAGTCTGCTTCATGCCTGACATAATTTTGGGTTTATTAACTTGCCATTCTTTTTACTCTTGATAGAATCTGACAGGCAAGCAGACAAGTACCTTAGCTCCCAACCGGCACCTAGACAGGCCAAGAATAACACAGAGATAAAATGGAGGAGTTGAGGATGGCGATGGAGTCAAAAAGGAGAGAGGGGGGAGAGCATGAGAGAAGGGGAAAAAGTGAACTTTGGACCAGAGAAGTTTTAAAAAAAATAATTATTCAAAGCATAACAACACGACAGAAGGCTGCCAGAAAAACCTCCTCTGTGTGAGGAGGGCAGAGCACACGCAGTGGGAAAAACTCAGACACATATTTGCCTCTGGGACAACACAGATTTAATCGCAGGACATCTTCGTAAATGGAAATGAATGCAATGACCTCAGCTCAGGTCGCAAGAGAGTAGAAACCCACCAGGTTATGAAACTACTGCAGAAATTAGGCATGTTTGGCAGCATGAGCTTTTGGGAGAGGCCCAAGGATGAGCAAGTTGTGAGGATTTGATTTCATTTCAAAGGAGGGTGGTCTTTCCATTTCAGGGTCAGCAGCAGGACAGTGCAGTGGGTGTAGAGGTGGAAAGGGAAGCACACAATTTGGCTGACTGTCACGACCTCTGGATAATTGGAGATTTAACTTTCCATGTCTCAACACTCCCTGAATCTTCCCACACAAGCCAAGTCACCAAAAAAATAGATGAAGGAAAATCTTCCTAGGTGGAGGAAGGTACATAATAGGCATGTTATGACATTCTTCCTTGTCACATGCCCTGTCACAACAGACACAAGTTATTAAAATATGTAATACAAGGTGGAGGATTGTTGCTCACCACTGAAGCTGTATGTAGATAACATGTCAGACTGGAAGTACTTGGAGTGTCTGGGAAGAGGGTGCAGTGAGATCTGGTTAGGCTTGTAAAGAACAGTGAGTTATGTCTGGAGCAAAGGGGTGTGTGCACATGCACACGTACTTGGAGCCACAAGTTGTGTTTCAAATGCATCACAACTCCTTTGCAGCAATCATTACGACTCCCATCCCATGACCTTTCAAGATAAGGCAAGGCAAAAGCAGAGAGGAAAGGGAAAATCAGCTGCACGGCGGTAATTACAGCATATGTGTGCCTACATCTAAAGTAAAGAGAACGAAAAGCTTGTCATGTGGATCAGAAGCAAAACTCCCCCAAAAGCTCACAGAGGTTTGTCAAACAGGTTCAAGACTGAGATGAAAAGAAGGCTTCAGAACTGTTCTCTTTTGCTGCACAAAAATTGTAATTTGGTAAGGTGGCTAGTGAAAAGCAATAAACTTTGAAAACACAGATATATATGAAATAAGAGTTGGAATTTTACTTCTGTGAAGAATAAGAGAAAAATGTCCTGGCTAAGCTTGTGAGTTTGCATTTGCAGGAATCGTATAAAGTACTGCCACTTTAAATGTTTTCTCAGGAGAAGTAAATATTTAATGTTATACTTAAATATCCTAAGTAATTACCCCTGTTCCTCTCAAAAAGTGCCCCACAGGGTGTCTCAAGACTGTTTCTTTCTGATAGACAGTAGCTCTGCAGAGAGGCAACTCATGCTGACATCCTGTTTCAGGATCTGCCAGCGAGCTGAAGGGTGGAACATGATTGCCACAGCAACAGCACGTCCAGCTGCAAATGTACGTGCTACCGTGAGTTTAAGCAGAGGACACATAGGTAGGCAAAAATACCTGTGGTGATAAATTACGCATGAAAAAATAAGTGGCCTCCTTCCTGCGGATGCTATCAAACCTGCTTTGCCTGTGCCAGGGGCATATCGGGTATTTTAACATGCAGAGAAGCAAAAAATTACCATTTGGATGCATGGTACTTGGCCTTGGTTACTTGCTGAAGTGTGGAACCAGTCTTAAAAGACTTCATTGTGCTGTGTCAGTGTTCCATGTCACTTGAACTGAAAAAGCAGTATCACTGTTAAGATAGAATTTATAAGCAAGGCATTTCCCAAAAGTACTGATCTGTTTTGCACTGACTCCATTTTTGGGCTGTATTGTCACCGTATCTTCTCCCTCCTTCTTTCCCTACCAAAGAAATAAAAAAGGAAAAATAAACTTCTAGCTCTACAGAACTCTTTGCAAACTGGTTCAGAGTAATGAAGTACAAGAAAATCACCGATGTTAGATGTCACCATGGCTGGAATGATAGAATGAAATCCATATTTTAGAGTATTGCTTGCTCATCTCCTTTCTCCCCATTCCCAGGACACGGCTGTGCCTCAGAAACAGGCTGCCTATCGGTACCACATGGTTATTTCTTATTCTAGGCAGAGTGCTCCCAATATATCCCCTTCTAATTCCTCAGTGTGACTTCCAAAGAGACAAATAAATTATTGCCCTGCAAGAGAATTCCTCTCAATTTTTCTATTAATTAAGTTCAAAGCTTGCTTGGGCAGGTCTTTGAGAGTTCAATTGTTGCAGTGTAAGAAGTGATGCAGTGCAGAGAGAATCATTTAATGCTTATGATGAAGCACCCACTATTTTATATCTGTGTTTTGATTTAAAGAGCTCTGAATAATCTAGGATGTGTATAATGCAGGGGGGCTGGGGAATTTCACTTTATTCTTTAATAGCAAAATTTCTACCTCATCCCCCTGGACATGAAGGAGGCATCAATAAATTATCTGCTCTTCATTAGGTTCACCATCATTTATAGAAGATCAGGGGGGAATATCTGACAATAATTTGCCTATTATATCAAAGGCTTTAACACTGTTGCCTTTTTATTGTCTGTTTCTGGATAAATGATTCCGTGGAAAGAAAACACATTTCATAGCAGTGATACATCCAGCTCCTAAAACAAGGAACTGGGTAGATAACAAACACAGCTTTAGGTGTTAATTTCTGGTCTAAACAACAGATAAGGAAATCACACTGTTTCATCATGATGTTCCCTAATCCTTTAACTTTTCATTCAGAGAAGGAATTAAAGAAAACAACAAGGTTTTAGGGAGTGGGGCTGATATAGCCACTGTGGTATCATGACATATGGCCCTGAGTTTAAAGACCGTGAAAAGACACTTAGAGTGATCATTGACTGGAAGTGAGCTTGGCTTGGCTAAGAAATAGAGTCCAACTGGCCAATCAGATGATATTTGGTCATTTAGGCGTTGTCATCCTAAGGTGTTGGATCAAGGTGAGACACGCAGCAAAGGTTTGTGTGTATCCAGGTTCCTACAGCAGCTTGTTGGGACAGCTAAGATCCTGTTAGGTATTGTTTTGCTCATTGGGCAGTAGAAGCCAAAGTGTTCTTGGCACAGTAGGAATAAGGAGACATTCCCCTTGCCCTCCCGAAATCCACCACCTGGATCTGGTGTAAAGTTCCTAGGAAATTACCCAGGATGACTGGAGATTGAATGTGCCCTCCCAAAAAAGCTAATGGAGACAGAAATGAGCAATAGGGTTTGGCTTTTTTCTTTTTCTCATTTCTGAAACAGATCTATTAAAATGTTTTGAGCAAAGTTGTGAGGAGAGGTTAAGTTAATATTAAATCTGACTCTGCATCCTAGACTGAAGTGCCATTCTTCTGCTTCTCACCTCACTAAAATTTTTGCCCCACGCTTAGCAGCCACCTCAGCCATGCCCTGAAAACTACTCACCCCTGAATCAGGACAGGTCTGTCTCAGTTTTGGCTTGATCTCAAGGGTTTTCAGTTTCAAGTTGGGGCAGTTCCTTCCTCATCA
Organism: Dryoscopus gambensis; assembly: GCA_013389985.1. Taxonomy (NCBI): domain Eukaryota; kingdom Metazoa; phylum Chordata; class Aves; order Passeriformes; family Malaconotidae; genus Dryoscopus; species Dryoscopus gambensis. Next base: position 16,681 of record WEIT01016506.1, on the reverse strand, counting down.
AGCATATCTGTAGGAGCATCTGTAGCTCTCTTTCTCAACAATACTTACCTTCACATTCGATTAAAACTACTACGTTTTAATCACTACAATATTTAATAGAGCCTCTTCTGTATTTAATAGACATGGCTGGCTGAACTTATGAGTTCAGGGCACAGTCTACTACAGCAACATAAACCTGTGTTAGAAAGATACTAGCATCATTTCTCAGATATTTCCATTAATTTACATGAGTTTTACTCCAGATGTTGACTTTTTCTGTCTCAAAATAGACATGTAACAAGTGAGGCTTGGGACATGAAACACCTTTCTCCCCATACCTGCTGAGTTAGAGTTTAGTCCTGGACCATTCAGGCAGCCAGGGTATCACCAAGATTTGAAATTTTCCATGGATGTTCCATCTGGAGACAAGTTTCTATAACTGAAGGAGATGAACCTATGCAAGGTTCTACTTTGTGATTCCACTGATTGATCCTTCACAGGCCTTTGATCTAGTTTTCATTTTTTTATTTGCTAAAGATAATAAAAATTTCTTACTGTTCTGTGACACTGTGAAATAGAGGGAAAACATGCAGTTAAAGCACTGTTTAGGCAGGAAGAATGAAGTATAACCTTTATATGCTTAAAATATGTGTGTGGGTACAACAGCTCTTATGTGTGAAGGTGCAGAAAAGATAGCATAAAATCCACAATGGCTAGAGAATGAATCAATTTCTGTATGTATGAATATGCAAAAAAATTTAAACATCTCATGGTAGAACTAAGAGATGCAAATAGGCTCAACCACTTCTCATATTTTTTCCCATCATCTACGTCCCTAAATTTTATGTATTTTGCATGCTGTAGGGAAAGACATCTGTTTTCTCTTCCTGCCTTCACTCAGTGCTCACTTCCATCAGGGTGCCTGGGGAGCTGTGGTGCATCACTGTCACTTCTGCTGGCAGTCTCTGCAGGACAAGCTGTGAGCTCCCGCATTCCCCACTGCCTCTGGTGGAGGAAACCTCTGTGCCACAAATTGCTGGGGACGTGGGAGGGTATTCTGAGGAAGTGTCACTGATTTGAGCCATTTTACTTTTTCCTTCTAGCATCCAGTGTGACTGCTGGCTGAGACAAGATACGGGGCCAGCTGGCTGAGCTGCTGCGCCTGCTCTATTGTTCATCAAACATCACAGAAACTCTTTGTTTATTTGATATTGCATAGGGGTAGACCACCCCAGCCATCAGCATATCCAGGGGTATGTATCAGCAAAATAGGACATGGAATTCATGAAATAGGAATGCTTTCTGCTTGTCCCCCGAGACCACCACTGTAGAGGGACTGAAAGAGGGACAATGGCAGCCATAACAGCACAGCTGCCCAGCTGAAAAGGGGGAAAATGAAAAATCTGAAAATCCAGATAGATGGATTACAAAACCCTGGGGCAAGCAGAAGAGCAATCATGCAAGGCACTTACTCCATGTCTCATGCATGTTTGAAAACATTTAGACCACAGAGCCTTTTTTGTGCGAGGTAAGAGATGGATACTGGCCAGTGTTTTTCCATAGATGGATTGACAAGCGAATATGCCATGTGTAAAGGCTGGATGATGAAGCAAAGCTGGATGATGTAGCAATTGCACAACTGCAGGACAGTAGACTGTGAGAAAGAAAGAGGCCTTGAATCTCTTCATTTCAATGTGGGTCTCCATAATTACAATAAAGTCTGTACAAGAAAATAAGGCAATCTATTTAAACTGGCTTCATACTGTACATTTAGTAATACTTTTGTCCAGATCAGTTTTTAAATGTCATTTTAGTGACATGAATACTTTCCTTATTTCTCAACAGTTTTTCCCAGATGGATTTAATCCTATTACTCCATGGTGTAAACTCTCTAAGTAATTTTTTTTCCTTCTAGTGTTTATATTTTTCAAGCTTCTATACGGTCTTACCTTTTTTCCCCTGGGCCCCCTCCTTCCTCTGACTTAGTTATTACTAAGCCAGGTTGCAGACAAATGGATGGTTGAATCCCTAAAGCAAGTTATGACAGACATGCATAAAACAAATACACGTACACACACCCTGAACTGCCCAGAGCGTAGACAGGATGCAGCCAAGGCTCAGCAATTACTGCTCCTCACTGCTCCAGACTTTGACACATAATAAGATGCTCTGACCTAGCTGGGAGTGCCCCACTAATCCCAGAAATTTTTTTAGTCTTTAAATTGCACAAATGCAAGAAGCTGACACATCTCCAGGCTGTATTAAAATCTGGAGGAAACTAACTAACTTAAAAAAAAAGAAACAAAAAACTCTTAAAACTATTTTAAAATATATGTTTTGAATCTCACTGCATCTGATTATTTCTTTAGGCAACGAGTCAGATTTATAAAGTATGGCAGAGATGTTTTTGATATACTACTTTCTAAACAGGATTTTATACGTCGGTATTGCTGGCATAGACTAATACAGGCACAGAGATACACCTACATAAAGGTTTTTAATTGTTCTGCTTCTTTGACAAATACAATGTCAGAAAAGAACTAGTTGTGGACTTGGGAGACTGTTTTCTTTGCCTTGTTCTGCTAAAGATTTTCTTCACAATGGTAGTCAATTCACTTCAGGCCAAGTTGGGGGTGGGTTTATGATGTAGAGTCACCATAAATGTGCACAGATGGCCCAGAAACATTTTCAAAGATGCCCATCTATCTAACTTTCAAAGCTGAGCACTTCTTAAATATCCTATCCAAAATCTGGTCTGAATATTTCTGGGGGGCAGTCTCCTTTCTCCCAGCAAGAAAATAGGAACCATAAATTCTTTCTTCAGAGTGTGGGGAGGGTGATACAAAAATTAAATGAGAAAGCTAACTGAGACTGGAATAAAAAAAGAACAATTTCTAGTAATGAACTGGTATGGAGAGATCTTGTATGAAGAGTATTCTCTGACACATTGGGAGACCACAGAGTGCTTTTAATATTTTCTTTTTTAATCTCCATACAATTACGACAATGTGTTCATCTTTTAAACTCGAAAATCTCTCACTTCTTCAGCTGCAAGAATAATTCATGTGTCAACAAAGGCCACCAGTGAAAGTTATGTACATGATCTGATGCTTTGCTAAGAGTCAGAAGTGCATGGGGAAGTGGTTCTGAGACTGTGTTTGTAGAACGACAAAGCATTTCTCCCCATGGCCATCCTTCTTCTGTGACCTGGAATTCACAGAAGCCTCATGGAATCATAGAATGGTTTGGGTTGGAAGAGACCTTAAAGCTCATCCAGTCCCATTCTCTGCCATGGGCAGGGGCACCTTCCACTAGACCAGGCTACTCCAAGCCCCATTCAACCTGGCTTGGAACACTTCCAGGGATGGGGCAGCCACAGCTTCTCTGGACAGCCTGTGCCAGGGCCTCACCACCCTCTCAGTAAATAACTTCTTCCTGATATCCAACCTAACCCATATCTGTCAGGTTGAAGCCATTTCCCCTTTTCCTATCTCTATATTGAACATATCTGCTTGATACTTCGTCTATTCCTGAAACCATTCCCTGTTATCTTTTTTGAGTCCCATCTGCTCACAGACAGGAAGGTAGCTGTCCCTGTTCAAATACAAAATCAGGTTCAACTCAGACCTTTCATCCACCATTGAAAATGAGCCCTGTAGAAATTAAAGCATCTTAAAATTGCTAGTTTGCTAAATTTCCCTGTTTGGGCCTGGCTGGCTGGCTACTGTCCTCAGAACTACTACTAGTAGTAACAGGGAACACAACTTTGCACTTTCTTAGTAGCAAGACCTTTTAATAAATAGTATTTAGCCACTATGTTTAAAGGAGGTTCTAGATTTCAAATTCTCATATCAAACACAGATAAAGCGTGGAAGCAACAGGAATAAAAACTGCTGCTCAGCTAAGGAGGTGTTTCAAGAAAGACTCGGTGCCATGGTCTGGTTGATGTGGTGGCGTTGATTCAATGTTTCTGTGTCCTGCAGAAAGTTTCTAAAGAAAACATGGCCCTGATAAGGTTTATCAGCAAAAGCGCCACCAAACACCCCTTGGTGTGAATTTACCCAGAAAGCCTGTGGGTAATTCTTGCTCTGAACTTGCTCTTGAACCGTAATTCTTGCTCTGCAGCATGACCCCGTGCTCTGTGCATTCTCAGGGCCCTCTGATGTGAATGTGTGTCTTGCCCAAGGCTAAATCTGCCTGTGCCTGCCCAAATAGACCTGTCGGAGATGTACACAATTGTAGCTGCACGTATGCCCAAAGAGCCTCTTGCTAGAGATAACTTTCCTCTTGTGAAAAGTGGGGATAGAAGAGAATATTTTTGTTTGTTTTCTCAAAAAATGTTAAGATATTTCCAGCAAACATCCCAGAAGCCTTCGTTGAGTTACATTTTTTAAAGAAATGTATTTAAAAATATTGTTGTGACTTTCTGATGAACACTTTTATTTACTTGAAATAAAGTTTTCCTTAAAATGGCTCAGGTGGAAAATATGTGATTTGTTCCACTCACTGGAGGTAAAGTTCTGTGAAAATACTGACTGATCATCTGCCCTCTTCGTCACCAGACAAAACAAAAACCCTGTGATCAGAATTCTCCTTTTTTCTCCCTCTATGCATTCTTTCCAATATTCTATCAAGACCTAGAAAACAGTTGATGAAAATATAACTTTTATTTGGACCTTATAGGAAGTGGGGTTTTGTTAAAAAAAAAAAAAAAAAAATAGGAAAAAAGATCATTGTTCCTCTGGAACTCAAAAACTATGACTTACATAGCTGTTTACGGGTATGAAACTGGCCTGCACAATCCTTCAAAGTTACCAAATAAACTGGGGGAAAAGATATATTGTAAATTTGAGATCTGAGCATAGCTATTGACAAGAAGGACTGAAGGCGTAACAGCATCAAAGGCAATGGGAATTCCACCACTGTCTTCCCAAATCAAATTAAAGCTCTCTACTCAACAGGACTATATTTTTTTTTATGGACTCCATGGGCCTTCTTTTACTGGCACCCACAAAGCTGCTGCTCTGTACTTCCCCTTTTCTCCTACATCTGCAATCACACAGAATAATCTCTGAAGAGAAGCAGGAGGTAAATGCAATATTTTTAAATGAATCTTGTTTTGTTAAATATAACAGGTGAATAGAACATTTGCTCTGGTCAAGTTCCAAAAGATCATTCTATTATTATTTTTCAGATGCTCATACATTTACTTTCTGAGACCGAAATTTTCAAAACTTTTACTCATTCCATAAAGAAATGTGTTTCTATTCCCTCATTCTTCATTTATTACATACACATACATACACATTTAAAAGGATAAAAAAGAGATTATCCTTTCTCTATGAAGAATTTTGAGAATGGTTGGAGCACTAATCTTCAAGGTATGTTACTTTCTAAAGTCAAGCTTCATAGGAAATGCCAGGTTTGAGATATTAATTCAGTTATTATCAAATTAAGAGAGTTAACTACCTGCATGCACAGAGTAAGACATTTCTGTTCTTTATTCTTGATGCACTTTCTGAGGATTTTAATTAAGGGATACAAGCATTGAAGATTTGCTGATTTTGTTTCCTCATATAATTGTGCAGTAATTGAGACTACTCTTTCCAGACAATTTGATTTTTAAATCTCACTAACACTGATGAGCCAGATAGGTCTTCAAGTTGTTCAGTTCAGTTGTTTTTGAGTTTTACCTTTCTAAATGAGCCCATAACAACCACGGCAAAGAAACCCACCATAAGGATACACGGATACCTGCAAAGCAAACACAGACTGGGAGTCTCACTCAGTGTCTGAGCTGCAGTTGTTCTTGTGTGCTAGAGCCTCGCACAGCTGCTTCCAAAAATTTCACACTGATGCTTTGTGATGGTGAAGTGTCCTCACACGCTCCTTTCTAGGGAAACTGTCACAAAAGCAGTAATTAACAATCAGATCAAACAGTACATGATTCTCCAGATTTTTTTTGCCAGTCAAGTCAATAACCAAGGAACACCTTTTAGGTTAAGTTCATGCAGTTATCAACCTTGTGTATGCCTTCAGGTCTCCCTAAAGCATGGGTATCACCTTTGTCCAACAGAAGCAATTATTAAATTTATGAATTCTGTTTGTGCTGGTAAACTCTGGATATATTCCCAGGCAGTTCTGCTTTTGTGCTTTACTGCCACAGCTCCTCAGGAGTGCTGTCTAAAAGTGGGACTTACTGTGCACGCAGGTGGATGCTCTGCTTTTCAGAGAACAGTCACAGGCATATAAAGGCACCAAAGACAGGAAAATATTTGGCACCGAGCTCTTCTCCAAACACATAGCACCATAGAGAGGACTGCATTCTTAGGCTATTTGTATGCTCTCTACCAGTTTGTGTATCTGTTCTGTAAATTCTTCCATCATTTGCCTGATCCCCAGAAAATGATTTTACCTGCAACACTACCTTCCTTATATCTCCTTTATAAGTCACAAAGGGAATAGTGTGGGACACCTGAGTTCTCTCTTGTCCATGCTTTTCGAAGAAAGCCTTCCCTGTCCTTCTTCAGTAAATTCAGCCCCTTTCAAAAAAAAACAAACAAAAAAAACCCCAAAACACAACAAATTTGCCATTTCTTTTTTTGTAACTTACTCATTTTTTTCCCAAGCGATATCAGAAATGGTTCTTTTTTCCATGATGTTACTTAATTTTAGTTTATAATCTTCAATGAGGGTTATGTATAATTTCTGTATATATCTATAGTTCCACCTATTTAACTCTTATTACCTTGTAGATTTATTACAGAGATTGAACAGCTTTCTGTATGAACATCAAAAAAAAAATTAATTTCATTTGCAGACTCATGCTCAGTTATGGCTGTGAACAATTTGTCTGAAAAATGTGAATCTTTGAGAGTCAAATCTCTCTGAGTTCTCTTGTCCTTCTCCAAATACTGATCATTGCCTTGGAGTATTATGTGTGTCACAGATCTGTTTACTGATTTTTGTGACTTCTGACAAGCTCTGCAAGGCATTCTGACATAAATCTCTATTTCAACACTCCCCTGGGACCATTTTTTACAGCTTTAGAGCTTTCCTTAGAAGAGTGAAACAAGTTTTATAGCTTTGTTTTTAAACCTTTTTGATTGCCCTTCCCTTTTTCATGTTTTTAATACTGTTCTGTAATGAAATAGCCAGAAACTACTGAAAAGAGCAAGTACATGAAAGCAATCACTGTAAAATATGAGATTATCATCTGAGGGTGTCCCTATGGTTGGTGTCTTTTGTTTACTTATACAGACTAATGTGCTGTTTCAAATATTATCTGTTGTTCTCCATACACCTAGGGGAGCTTGACCTGACCAGAGCTGCTCTATTTTTCAATTACTCAGTTAATTTTACTGGTGATATTATACAAATTACAAAGCATTGAGATCTGTTTCAAGTGCTAGCTTACTGGCAGCACAAAATATAACTAAAAAATTCAGGTAGACTCTGAAAAAAATGTGGATTCCTGTGGCTGCTTGCTTGAATGGTGAATGGTGAAGGTTATAGCAGCAACACTGAGAAACGGTAACAAGTGAATGGTGAAAAGTCTTTAAAAGAGTAGAATTGCATTCCATGGTGTCTGAAATGCCTACAGCAGAATTAAAACCGGGGAGATTTCCAAAAGGTTTGGGTATATTTTTCAAAAGATGCGGAATTGACGTGACTGAAATAGGGAAACAGGAGATTTTAGTCTTTGCAGGCTCCATTCTGTGTCATCCCTCATTGCTTCAGCTTCCAGGAAAAGGGACAGATAGGGATGAGTCACTGTCACTCTCCAGTAGAGCACTTGCCATGCCAATTCTGACTTTCCAGAGCTCCATTTGGAGGCCAAAGGAACTGGCAAAGAACTGTCCTGCCTTTGCTCTCCTCTCACTTCAGACAAACCACCATGAAATCGATAAATAGCAACAGTATGGTGACTTCCATGCTAAACTGCCTTAGGAGAAGAAAGAGTTTTGTTATGCTTTTGCAGCAGCTTGAAGTGGTGTATTGAAGAGGTTCCTCTTGGGTGATTTCACACGCCTTGGGTGTATGTACCGTAGGATGAGAAGCTCACATATTCTGTAAAGAAAATAATAAAATAAGCCTTAGTCTCACCGAGTGGCTCCATGTAAGACAGAAGTTCGGGCTTCATGCAAGCTTTAAAAATGCTGTAGGAATAATTTCTTTTACCATTTGGGGGGAGAGGGAGGTGAGGAAAGATGAGTTTAAATATATAATTTAAACAGCTTCCAAGAAGAAATGGAGCCTTTCAGTGATGTTTGAGATGGCAACTGCTTTTTTAATGCTATACTGGCATAGGAGTAATGGAAAATATGCCTCAGTGGAAAAAAAAAGAAGGAGGTTTCATCATTAAAGGTGTGGGAAAAGGTTTTGCAAATTAAATCATAAATCAGTCAACTTTTAGTTCAATTAGCCCAGCCAAAAATACTCCTATTAAAAAAAGTCACTTCAGAGTTTAAGGAAAGCCATAAATCATTGTCTAATCACAGGTTTTAGTACCTTAGAATAAAGTACCCTCCCAGTACTGCCCACCATGCTGGCATGTGAGTAGAGTTAATAGGGAGCTTGCCAAAAGTTTTGAAGTGAAAACCATAGGGGTTTTTACTCTTTCATTCAAAAAACACATTAGAGACCTTGGCTATAAATCTTAGCATGACCTGTGGCACTGTTTAATCAATTTACTTCATGCCCTCAAGGGAGATGGTGTATATGTTAGCCTGTGGTCCCTTTCTCAACATACACAGCAGACCCCACTACCTCCCTGACAAATCCAACTGTTAATTATTGAACAAATTCGCTCTAGTGTTTTAATTAAAGCAGTATTTCTTATTTTAATTTGTGACACTGTGTCAGGTTACTCAAGGCTCTGTTTATAATGCAGGGAACATGTGGAACAAGTCAAGATGTTATGGCAGGCGGTGAGCTCTAAGAAATAAAAGTTGGCTTCCTATCCAATTTGCAGTAATGTTGTGTATTATGGACACCAGCCTTGTGCATCATATTCAGGGTAAAACTTACATGCCATTTTTCAGAGAAAATCATCCCCACCTGAGGTGGACTCTTGGAAGTGGACAATGGATGCATGCCAGATAACATAAAACATCCTTTTTGTGAATCCACCTGGTCCAGAGAGCAGGAAGTCATAGAAACACTGCAGAAAAAGTGACTCTGCTGTGTAGTGGACCTCTGATTAGTGACAGAAAGGGGCATTTTGAGCCTCTTACTAGCACTGAGTGTCAGCTCCTCATGCAGGGAAGGAAGCCTGACATAGCTACAGCTGCTCCTCATCCTCCACGGCACCCAACAATTAACTGCTGCTCGTTATCACCCAGCACTAGCCTGCTGCTCTGCAAATCACTGCACAGCTGAACCGTGGCCATGTCCATCTCCAGCTCAGCACAGATGAAGTATGAGCAAGAATGGGAGTCATACCATGGTGTCTACATGGCTGAGATTTTCCTCATCATTTCACACAGGACTTATGCCGGCCTTCCTCAGGTGAATAGATTTTGATTAGGCTGATAAAGCTGGGGGGTTTTGTGGGTTGTTTCTGTCTTTTCTCAGATTTATGATCTGAGAAAGCAAACTCTGTTTCTCTCAAGCTCTTGGGAACTGAAAGCATGTGTGTAATCCCATCACCTTGCTCTGAAGTTAGAAGGTGTTCCTAATGGCAGCAGTAAGATGCAAAGATCCACTATTCCTTATTATTTTCATAGCAAAATGTTCCCTATTACTTTCACAGCAGACATGAATAATTAGCTACTGCTAACCTATCAAGAGATTTAGCTGATATTCATCTGAGCTCAGCAATTTTATAGGGTGAATCTGTTTAGGGGAAGAGATCTTCAAAAAACTGTCTCAAATCTGGTCTCAAAATTTTATGACTGTCTGCTACTTTGATTTTCTTCTGAAAGCCAAATATTTCTGAAAGCCCCCCCCAAAAAAAAAAAAAAAAAAAAACAAACTCAAACCAAAACAAAAAGCCATCTTTTCCATTTGCAACTGGGGAAAAAAACTAAGGCCAGTCCAGTCTAATGGATTCAAGATTAATCATTATGATTCACTTCATAAATGGCAGTTCTGGCTATTATAAATTTCCCATATCTAGCTATCTAGTTTCCTTCAGGAAACCTATAGTTAGTTGAAAACAGAACAAATCTAAGGCCTCAGTCTTTATATTTTAGGCTCTATATTGAGCCACATTTTGTGGCCTCTTGCTGGCTGAAGATCCATGACTTATTATCTGTGGAAAGTCCAACAAGCTCCTTCTGACTTTAACAACCATTAATCTTTGAACCCTCCATTGTTCTGCGTTCCCACCGGACACAGAGTATTGTGGTCAGGACAAGCTCTGTCCTAGCAGAGAACACTGCAAAGTTATTGTTTGGTTTTAGTTTAATTCCTCTTCTAACTTGTACGGTTTTCAGCATGCAGCCTCCTTTTTTTTCAGCTCTAGGGTTGGGATTTCTTTTAGTCATTAATAACCTAATTTAGTTTTCCCCATTTTTCTTATACTTTTCCCTCTTTATGATACCACTGCCTGCTTCAAAGGGAATTGGATTTCTTTCATGGCTGTTCAGTGTTTCTACCACTGGATTTCTTCCATAGTATGTTTTTTTAAGTTTATCAGCTCTGACTTTTTATTCTTTATAGTGGTTTGAAAATTGTATTTGCTACTCATGAAAGGTACCAGACCATGACAGCACCAGAGACAGTAATTTTCTGCTACCTTTTAGGTACCTATTTGAATGCTACAGCACAAGGCACTTCTAGAAACATTTCCATCTTCACAAGTACCTCCAAAAACATGTAATCTTCCATGTGATAAAAAAAAATGATTGTTTATTTTACCTTCATGAACAGAGTGTCTTGATTAAAGACAAAGAAACATCCAAAGCTTGCGTATGATCATTAAAGTTTTGCTAATGCTCTCTCAGGAGAGGCAATGAAGCAGAAAAGAAAGAACTTAAATGGGGAAAGAGAGGCCATATCCAAGCACTTTTTGGGCAGCAAAGGGGGAACCACTGCTGTAGCCACAACGCGCAGTCAAAAGGATCTGTCTTGTCTTCTCAGGTAGGCATAGAGGACAGTACTAGATATCCTCTGCCTAGTAAATAGTGCTTCCCATTTTGCCACGTATAGCTTGGAAGAATTTGCTCCAGTAAGTTCTTAAAGCCATGATTACAGATCTCTGAGACCAGGCTGAGAGAACTCGGGGCGAAACCAGAAGGAAGGGCCATGAGCAGTGGAACACAGCATGCTTGTGCTTAGAGACCCTGTGTCACTTTTCTGGCCAAAACAGGCTCCTGGTACCTGGTGTGTCATGGCTCAGCAGAAAGAGTTTTCCTTTCTGGGGGGCTGAGACCACCCAGACCTCTAGAAAAGTACCTTGGGATATATGGCCACCTCAGGCTGAACAGGAGATTCCCTACTGCTGCTGAGAATTGAATTCATGCTCATAAAAGGGTCTCCAGGCAGCCAAGCTGGAGAGACAGCCTTTCCAGGAGTTTCTTAGGACTCTCTTGTATAATTCAAATTTCTGCTTACATACCACTGGCGAGAGGAAAGAGCAGCTGTTAAATTTTTTCCTCCTGTGTGTTAGCAATAAAAACTCCTGGTTTGCCTTGAAGCCCCTCAGATTGACTCCCTGACACTCTCAGTGAATCCCAGATAAACCTGCACTCTGCCTGCTTGAAAAGTCAGCAGCAGCTTCAAGCATTGCGGGGCTTTTCAAGTCTGTGCGGTCACACCATTCATTACTCATGAAAGAGACAGTGAAAGACCCAAATCTCAGGGGACCCTCTCATCTTTACTTTACTCTGTTTGTTTGTTTGCTTTGCCACAACACAAGCAGTAGCCCAGGCAGTCTCAGAGGAGCCCACTGCTCTTAAGACCAAGTTTTCTAGAAAGAGCATTCAGCTTTTGAGTTGCCACGAGCCTTGTTATTTAATTAGTTCAGCCAACATTTTTATCCCCTCCACCACACCTTTCTTAGAATGAATTCTAGTAGAAGTAAAGTAAAAGTGTCTCCATGTTTTTGTTTAATATGTAAAAACAACAATAAATCCATACATAAATGAAAACGAAAGGTACTTCCTGTAAGTTTCTGAAAGCTCCCAAAAATAGTCACAGGACTCAGACAAAATTAATACTGTTATGTAGCCAGTTTCCATGAAAGCATCTGTACCTGGGTGTCTGTACAAGTAAAATTGTGCAAATAACTACAGGCTCTTTTCCGGCCAAAATCCTCTAACATCTCAACAAATGTGAACTCCTTTCTTTTCTTACTGGAAACACAGCAATAACCTTGTCTGTTTTTCCTGAAAATCTCTTCAAAGCAGTGCTGATGTAAAGAGAAGTGTGCTGTTTCGTTAAGGTTCTGTGACTGTCGTGTGTGCTTGGTGCAGCAGCCAGCTGCCTCTGCTCGGGTGCCCAAAGCGCAGACTCATGTGCATCGTGGCTTTCCCAGGCCAGGGCCACCTGGCAGGGTTGGCTGCCAAGCAGAGGGAGTGGTGGGATAGGACATATGTCTCTGGCTCAGACTGTTCATTTCAGGGGCCAATTTATTCAAGCTTTCCTTCTCCTGAGTGCAATAGATTATCAGTGGAGATGATGCAAGGCAACTTGTAGCTCTTTTGTTTACCTTTGCCACAGAGCAGCAATGCCCTGTGGTGGGATGGGTCATCCATGGGAGAAGTAGCATCTCAAATCGCCAGAGCTTATGCCCAGTGGAATTCTCTGTCAGTGTCCAGAAGCAGATGGGATATTAAATCATTACAGCATGACATGACCCGCTCAAGTTTCACAAACAGAGCCTGTGGCTCCCAGAATATTGAAAAAGGAGCAGTACAGCACTGTAGCTGGCCATGTGCTGCTCTAGAATGTGCTTTTTATTGGAAAGTCCTGCCAGGTGCTCGCTCTGCAGCCACTGTCCCCTGAAACTCCCCTCCATCCTCTGAACTACCATTGTCCCTCACCTTCGAACGACTTGACACCAGACTGAGCCTGTGAAAGCACATCTGCTTTCCAGGGTGCTTTCCTCTGCTTGGGGAGGTGCTGTGTATTCCTGCTTCCAGTCTTCCCCTGCTAATGAGCATCCTGGAAGCCTGATCAAGCTTAGCTTTTGTCTTGCGGGAAAAAAAATGACCTCAGGGCAAAAGAAGCAGAAAGTGCAGTTTGTAAACGTAACTCACTAGAAACAAATAGTGGTGGGTTATGTTTTGCAGGGGATTCTTGGTGGTGTCGCTACTGGTGCTACATGCTGGTCTTGGAAAGGACATTTTGGTAACTTCTGTCACCAGAAGAGTGGCATTTTTTTACCTCATTTGTACTTACTTTTATAAATATGAGTAAATAAATAAATAAATAAATCTCTCCAGCCAAATAGAAGCTCTTCCTCCCAACTGCTTTCATAAAAAAAGTTAAGTAAACAGATGGGCCTCCTGGCATGTCTGAAGGGGATGCTGGATCAAATTGCAGGCCATGGCTCTCTCTGTCATCCAGCCGGGATTCACAGCTTTGATGTACGGAAGACAGCACTTAAGCTAAATCTCTGGGTAGCCCTGAAATCACACACAGTTGGCTCAAAAATAGAGGCTGGGCTAACTACTTCCTCTCATGCTGTACTGGCAGGTTTACATTCAGGAGTCCCTCCTCAGCTCCCTATACATTGCCCAGGTCAGCACATCTGGCAGCATTCACTCCCCAGGAATTAGGAGCCCCAGCCATGGTGTTCAAAGACAATTACTGCTCCTTTCCAGCTGAGAGATCAACAGATTCTTGTGCAACACTATCTCTCCCCTTACCACACAAGAAGAAAAAACCTCAAATATCCTAAAAACATCTTTGAAAATCTTTTGGGAAGAGCAGGCCTCTTGTAATTCACCCTCGAAGGTGTTCTCAGGCAGGCTTCAGGGCATAGGTGCGGGGATGCCGGTGCTCCAGCTTGTCATTGCAACTTTCCATCCAACACTGGAGACGAGGACGCAGACACTGGCATCATTTTCCCACCTGAAAAACTTTCCAGTATATGAACAGTTACCAGGCAGTTATCCTGCGAAGATACTTAGAGCAGGATACATAGGTTGGAAGCTGAAGGAAGCAAGGGGGACACAAAACTGTGTTCTCTGTAGAGCGTGTTGTTTTAAAAGAACAACAAATGAGGAATTTTTTTTCTGTCTTGCAACAGGAAGTTTCTGGTTTTGTTTGTGGGCAACTTATTATTTCCAAGTACAAGACAGTCTTCCTTGGGGTATATCTTTTAGATGGAGTGGTTGGGCAATAGAAAGGAGAACTGCCTCTTTTCCTCACCCTGATTGCTGGACAAGAGGGAAAGTGGGAATATTGCTCCTTCCCTGGGAGAATCTGAACAGCTACATCCTGGGATAGGGGGTCAGCAAACATCAACTCTGAGTCAGGGAGAAAATCACGGGCTCCTGAGCAGAGCAGGCACAAAGCCAGGCCTCCCAGGTGACGGAAAGTGAGGAGCTGTTCCCAGGGACCCAGCTCTGTGCAGAGCTGCTGTATCCCAGGAAGCAGATGTTGCACATCAAAATCCTGTCATGCTAGGAGCTAACCTGAGAGAAATGATCACCTTCTACAATGGGCAGGGAGAATTATTGTCAAGTTCCTGCATTTTCATACAAGTTAACCTGAAGACCTTTATTCTCTATGTTGTAAAAAGATCCCTGCTTTAGTTTAGGTTCTCATAAATCCCAGCTCTGGAGTTTTGGAATTCGTTTTGGTGTTCTGGGGGAATTCTTGCTTTAAGTAAAATATACAAGCAAGTCTCCCTCAAACTTCTGGATGATTCAAGGTCCTGTAATAACCATTTTAATCCCAACTTTGGTCAGGTTTAAGTCTAAAGTAAAAGATTGTGGTATTTTTTAGTAATAGAATGGTAAGAAATTGCTATCTTCCAAAAAAAACCAGTGAAAATATATGTCACTGTATATCTTAGTTTAAATTCCTTCTGCTTTTATGAAAGCTGTCCTGAAAATTCACTTCTCTACCTTTAAATGTTCAAATAGAAGTATCCCCTGTAGGCCATTTCCTGAAGGTGGTAAAAAGTGCTCTACATAGATAGAATAGGATCTGAAAAGTAATTATCACTTTTATTTTTAATGTAAATTTGCAAAATTTGCAAATGGTGTGAATGAAATTTACATCTAATAACCAAAAAAAAAAAGGCAACTGACAGAAAAATATTTTGCTGCTGACTGAAAAACAAACAACCTACAACCCAACTCTCAAAAACACAAAGAAACAAAACCAAAACCCAAAATGAAACAACACACACACAGAGACACACACATTATGATTTTGTAGCTTTGGCAATAAGAAAATGAGACTGGCGAAAAGGGTTCCTCAGGCCCAGTACCTTTTCTCTGGCAGTGGAAATTATTATCTACTTACCAAAAATGTATAAGAAACAGGTGCCTGTTCCTTCCTGGTGTGATCTTTCCCTTTGTATGCTGTCTCATCCTCTGGAAGCCAGTGGTTTGGAGGTTTCCTGATCAGAGGATGAAATGTTGGATGAATATCAGATTTATACCAGGGCTTCTCCCGCAGTTTGTTCTGTCCACATTTTATTCCCTGGGCTGCCATAATTTCTAAATAAATGCTACCAAACACTGCTGCCTGTTCAGCCATTCAGATACTGGATCAATTTAGAAGGAAATTACTGTATCATTA
>WEIT01016502.1:880-12351 GCA_013389985.1 Dryoscopus gambensis | reverse complement strand
TTTGCTTTCAAACTAGAACAGACTGGAATATTTAACTTACAAATAGAAATTTCTCTAGTGACTAAATTCCTATATTTCAGTTTGTAATGCAATTTAAACTCAGCTCCTTTATAATACTCTCTATTTGCATAATTTATGGAATGTTTCCTTTTTAAATGGAGTTCATAGCTTGTCAAAGGCTCAGACAAAGGACTGAAAATGCAAGAGAATTTAATCTCCTGAACTGTGAGTAAAGAACTCATTGAGTCCAGTAGTCTGTAAGTACTGTTATTATTAAAAGATTATTCTTTTAATAGTATTTTTTTTCTGAAGCTGCTTTATCCTATAGCTGAGCAAAACTTGCATTTCACTAAAGAATTAATAGAACAGGTTACTGTCCTCTTCCGAGACAGTACATGAAAATTACATTTGTTAAGTAGTTTTATTACTTGCAGTCATTAACATTTGAAATGTGCAGAAAGCTGGGGATGTGAAATGAGAGTCCCAGGCAGTTGAATGTCCACCCACAATCATATTCTCTGTAAGATTTCTAGTCTCTTTAAAAATGCCCTTAGGTGACGCAGGCTGCAGGTTGCCCGGATTCCAGGCCTCGCCTGGCTGTCGGAGGTGTCCTGGAATGGACCTTCGGACCTTCGTTCAGCCGTGGCTGGCAGGGATCTGCTACAAAAGTAACAGAACCGGCGCTGGCTCTCTCGCAGGGCTCAGGCTGCGAACCGATGTGAAAATAGTGCTGACAAAGGCAAGGGACAGAGAGAGAGGGGTCCGCTGCAATCTAACTTTAATCTAACAGGCAGACAAAGACCTCGGCTGGGGATTCCAGCCCCTTTTTGTCTGGGTGCCAGAAGAGGCGGGATAAAAGGATTACAACCAATGGAGTTCTGTAAATTGTGAATTGACAGGGGGAACATCCAATGGGACAAACTCAGGGGAGGGTTCTTTTTGAATGAACAAATGAAGACCCGAATTTAACAGAAAGTCCCAGAGATTGTATATATTCCATACGGAAAATGCATAATCATAAGGGTATACATAAAACTGGGTGGGGGAACCTCGAACCTATAACAGAACAATATGCAAAAAGCAGTTCCCGGGGAGGCACGGGAACTCGCAGTGGCCAGGATGTAAGATTGCAGACCCCTGTGTGGTCATCCACCAGGAACTTGTTGGTATGGATGCTCCAGTTGCTGCTATACGCACTGCAACACTTAGGACCTGCCAAGCCTCTAATATAATCATTAATAAAATTTTTGGCCATTCCTGCTAATGGGAAACCTTACAAACCTCTTCCTGGGTTACTTTGGTTGTCCACCAAAAGCATTCATGGATATATTTATTCATGAATTTGAGACAACCATTTCTGTGAGCTCCGTCAATCATATTTGCAAAGTGAGGATAGGGCCTGATTTTTAGAGTAACTCAGCAGTCTCATGACCAGGTTGATCTCAGATAGGTTGCAAGTTTTCCCTGTCAGGTGATTAAAGGATAGTAGTTTATGGAGCTGAGGAGGAAGGAAAGGAAGGTTTCTGTATGTAAGAGAAGATGCAGTCGCATTCTATATCTTAGAATCCTGTTTGAACATCATTTTTTAAAGGGGAAAGGTAGAATGTACACAGTGCAGGAGAAGTATAACTGGACTTGGAATGGACAAAAAAAAGATTACTACATATGGCTTTATTATTTTTTTTAGCATTAAGAAAAAATTGGCAATTAAATGATGCCCAGAGAGAAAGCTAACAGAGGATTACATTAAATTGTAGGAATATTTATGCTTGTGTATATATGTGTGTATGTGTTCGCCCACATAAACACCTCCAGAAGACAGACAAGCAGTGAAAAAAAAAATCTGCCATGTGCAAAGTGATTGAAATACATGACCTAAGATGTCTTTTCCACTCATATTAACTGATGATTAAGAATAAAAATTTAAATAAAAAGTCCATAGAGTGTGAGTTCATGCCAAATTCAGGCTCAGAACTCATTAACATGTTTTCAGTGCTTTTTTTGAGCACACTACAGTAAGTTGCATTTTTAAAAATAGTTCATATAGATGCCAAGAAAAAATGGCACAGGAAAAAAAAACAGTTGTCAACATCAAGTAAGAGAAACCTGTCCAAAACAAAAATAAAATGATTGCAAGAGAGGAAGAATTCTCTTCTCCCTGAAGATTTCTTATAGTTGCCATGAGAAATTAAATGTGTAACTGAAACTGAGAGGAGGGAGGATGACTCCACATGAAGATGAGTTATTTAGGTGTGACAAGAAAATATATAAGCAAATTGGTTATTTAACTGAGAAATAAGATCAATATGGGAAGACTTAATAAGTTTTTTTTCTATTTAAATGTTTAAGCTTTATGGATTGATAAGCTTATAATGTTTATGAGATGTATATATGCATACACATGTGGTATTTTTTTTAAACTATTTTTATTATTACCTATACCCAAACTGGGTAGTTAATATTTTGCAAAGATTGCAAGAATCAGCAAAAGCTGATAATAGACTAGAAGATTTTTTTCAATGCTGAATGAGGAAAACACTGATAAACAGTTCCCTGTATGTGACAATGCCAGTCACCAGGCATCTCTCCCTAAGATATTTTTGCGTGTTCAGGTTTCAAAACAAGCTGATGATCCCAGCAAATCCCAGCCCTTCCTATGTGTGTGAACCTTCTACCTGACCAAAAAAGAATGCAGTAATAGAGAATTATTTAATAGTTTATGCTAATAACATTGTTCTTGATCTGCATATTATATCACAATTGAAAAATCAAAATTCATGAGGGTTCGAGGGGTTCCTTTTTTGTTTTCCTCCTTTTTTCCCCTTTTATTAAGTCTGATCATGGGTAACTGATAGTCTGAGCAAGTTCTTTGACCTCTCATGAGCTCCAGCTTACAGCTGGAAATTGCACTTCCCACCTTTTGTTTAGAAAATGAGAGCAGCCTGGAGTAAAAAAAAAGGAGGGGAAATAAAAATAAGAAAATTAAACTCTTCACTTACTAAACAAAAAATCCAAGCATCTCTTTTTCTTTTTTTTTCTGTCCTTTTTTTTTCACCCAAAACAACATAATCCTTTTTTTTTTTTTCTTTTTTTGCTATAAGGCTTGTTTCAAAGATTAGTAACTTATTACTTCAATTCTAAAGAGACTCAACCATGTAATTTCTTTGCTTTAAATATAAAGGCAATGTTGGCAAACCACAAATGCATTTTATCAAGCCTTGCTAAATTTCCATTAGTTCTCACAGCTATAGATTTCACTCAACTTGAAATGAAAAATCATGACCCTTTGAAATAAAAACATTTCATAGCTTAAATATGTAATTTATATGATACAAAATTCCTTTAATCAGTCAGCCAAAGGTGACAGTGTTATTGAGGAATGATCTGAAGGCATATTATACTGAGCTTCTGCAAGTAACAATGTAAAACAAATACAAATGGTCTAAATAACAAATGTAAGCATGAAAAACACTGAGTTTATCCTTCTGTCACTGCTAACTTTAAACTTTTATGGAATATTTAGTTCTGATCTTCAACAGTGACACAGCTGCCTATTGTGATTCTCAGGTAGGTATCTTTTATTTGTTTCACAAATACCTGTTCCTATCACTAAACTTCAATATCCCTGGACTTAAAAGGAGAAATGCTACCATTAGGGTATGGAAGTGAGAATTCCAGGTGATTAGTATGAACCATTTAATAGTATCATTGAATGTCAGTGAACTGCATGCAGTACAAAGTAAATAATTATCATTAATTGTCATATCATAATTATAATTAATTAACTGTCATGATTACTGTCTGCACATAGAGCTGGGGGTTTTATCTTTTGAAAAAAGATAAAAGTTCTATCTGAAAAATAAAATTCTGTTCAATGCATAAGCACATGACAGAGATAGGGTCATTGACCTGTCTTAAACAGTCTCAACATGACTGTTTTCAAGCACAACCTTTGAGAAAAACTTTGAAAACTTAAACTTTCACAAAATAAGTTTTGATTGTGCTATGAATTGGTAACCGAATTATTATTAAAAAAATGTGGAACTAACATCATACTTAGTACACATTACCTAGAAAAGTGTTAAGGGATACTTATTCCAAATTCTGAAAGAAGATCCCTGCTTATTTTGGGGAAGGAGGAGATGTAAAGTGTAGGGACAGGAAACCTGAGTGAAGGTTCAGTGTCTGAACCTCGGGCTGCTGCACAGAACTTCCAGCTTTAGACTTATGAGGCTACAGCAGCCACAAATTGATGACTCAGAATTGTTTCAAGGGTTGGGGAAACTGGGAATCTATCTAAATGCATAAATCTGAATATTTTCCAGTAAACAAAGAAATCTGTATATCTCCAAGGATTTAAATGCAATCTTAGCTAAAAAATTAAGATGTATTTTGCATAATACAAGGTGCTGCAGAGAATTCTTTTGTGGTGATCTTCAAAAGTAATCTATCAAAAGGAAACAGACTGTAAAAATCCATTTGTTGTAATTGATTTCTAAAATATGGTACCTATAGAAGGCAGTGTTTCTATAATGAACAATTAACCTAATAAGAACATGGGTTTTTAGCATCTACTAAAATGGAGGTTATTTGAATGATTTGAATAGAAATGCACAAAAGTTTTGTTATCACAAATAGACAAGAGAAATTAAAATAAAAGATTCCTGATTTCTGAGTTACTTGGGGTAGTTTCATATCAATGTTTCATTATGTTTTCATGTTTTACTTTTGCTTCTGGCATTGTGACCTCTCACTTTTTAGAGCTTAATGACTTTGAGCCCTAAGAAAGCAAATAAAAAGTAAATTAACATTCTTTTGGTGGTTGCATGTGGAAGTATTACTATTCGTTTCATTCAGGGCCAGGTCTTAGAAATATGAGAAGCTCAGCTTTCAAGTAAAAAAGAGAGTTCCTTAACTTTTTGACTATAAAGAAAAAGCTTTTTAAATGTTGGCAGAGAAAAACAAGGTTTCAAACTTCAAGAAGACAAAAAACCAAAATGTGTTCCTTCTCAGATAAACTTAATTATATCTTCATTATAACGTAGTTAAACAATGTATCTCCCTTCATCGTGGTTGATTATATCTTTATTATAATCTTCATCGTTTGGGAAAGGAGGAGAGCCAACCAGAGATTATGGAAGATTTAAACTGAAAAGGGATAATTTAGATGAGCTATTAGGAAGAAGTTCTTCACTGTGAGATACTGGAACAGGTTGCCCAGAAAAGGTGTGGATGTTCTGTTCCTGGAAGTGCTCAAGGTCTGGTTATATGGGGCTTTCAGCAACCTGGTCTAGTGGAAGGTGCCCCTGCTCTAGTTCCTGCTATATGAGATTATGTCAGAAATTGTATTTTTCTGTTTTACTGAATACTAATCACTTGTACTAACCTTTGTGTCTATCAGCCAGGGAAGAAGAGTAGAGAGGTCTGCCTTAGCTCTTTGGCTGATTTTGTAGTCAGTGAGAAGAAATAAACATCTCCAAGGTGCAGACAATTTCATCTGAGATACTCACAGAACATGAGTTTTATTGCTCTCTGGAATTCTGTATGCCAACCTGCCCTTTATCAGCTGTGAAGGGAGTGAAGAGAAATTCTGTTCACTGGTGGTAAGATGGTCGAGTCCCATTAAAACATATTTACCTGTAGGTGTACCTAACACTTATAGATAGATCAAATATGAACACATGCAAAATTACCAGTTGAGACAGGATGGCTATAATTTTGAATTGAGCTTGCTGAACCTGACCACTTCCTGATTTTGAGCCCCAGCCCCCTCTCTTTGGTTTATCTTTATAGTTATTTAGATGAAACTTCAATTGACTCTTAATTATTTGAATTTATTTGTTCTTAATGATTTAAAAGGATTATTTGATAGGTATTTTGTGGGCACAGTATATTTTTCAGTTTTATGTCCCATCAAAGGAAAATATTAGCATTTTCTTTCCTCAATACCTAAAGGGAAACAAAAGGGAATGACCTGCACTTAAACCTAATATATAACAACAGACAGGATCAGATCTCCAACAGACTTCTCCTTTCCAGCATGGCCTTAAAGCAGATGAGCAAATGATCTATGCATGATTCCAATTTAGTGAATGATGTGACTTTTCTACATAAGTATTCCTCATGTACAAGTAGAAGAAATATATTAACTATATGTACAAGTCTGTGAAATATATTAACTATTCTCGTCATTCCACCCATTAGCATCAATACCTTAGCTGGAAGATCAAGTTTCTGGTTGTGCTTAAAGAGGGATATTTTCCATTTGGAGACAGTCTACAGAACAGTAACAGAGGCCATCAAGAGAAATCACTGGAAAAATTGGAGTTGCTTAGTCTAGACGGAAAAAGACTGGGTTAAGATATGATAAGAGTCTTCTAATGTCTAAAGCGGAGCTGAAAGAGAATGGGAATAAAATATTTTTCTTTTTTTATTTCCCTGGGGACATTATAGGAAGTAATGGACTTGGAGTTCATCAAAAATGACTGTAGGAGGCATTTAAAATGAATGGCAGCTTTGAAGACTTGAATAGGTTGTCTGGGAAGGTATGGACTCTCCACCACTGAAGATATTTTAGAACAGGTTAGATGAGTATCTGTCTTGGGTGGGTTAGTTATAGCTGATTCTACCTCCGATGTGCAGACTCAGCTAGATGACCTTTCAGGCTCTGATCTATGGCTCTACAGAAACAATACTAACCTCCTTTGTAACACAATTTCATGTCTACTCTTAAAATGCTAAATGCTTTTTTCAGATCTAGAGGTGAGATAGATTAAAATTTAGTGGAAAAAAATTACTATAACCTTATTTTTTACTTGAACATATTTTAAGCCATTAAATTTATTGGAAGAATTAACAGAAAAATAGGTGAACATATATGGAGGATACAACTGTATAATTAATTTCTCTAAAAGCCAAGACTATGCTGAGTTACCTCTGGAGTTTGGGTATCTCTGCTGCAAATTTATAAATGAGATGGAGATTTCAGGGATAAAATTTCCCTTCACTGTTCTAAACTCTTTTTATATTCATCCGTTGATACTACAAAGCTTCTTTTTGAACTTCTTTCTTGGCTCACTAGTAACACCACCTCCATTTGCAGAAAATGTGAGGTTATGGGAATCCACTTCTCAATCTGACTGTGCTACAGGATCTTTTTTCTTGTCTTTCCTAAACTGAAAACTACTTTAAGCATGTTTTTTTAAGTATTCCAAGCTTTTCTTGTAAATGCCAGTTAACTGTTAACGTAACTGTGAATACAACTAAACCAAAACTTACATATAAATCACAATTTTTAAATTTCCTACAATGTTGGCTGATGGCTGATTAGTTATGAGTTAATGAGTCTTATAAGTAGAAATTGAGACTTATGCAGCATAAAATTTGTTTTCTATGTTTTGCTGGAGGTTTGGCCGTGGGTTTTTTGAGGGGGAAGGAATTAGTGTGCATTTTTTATTAGTTTTATTTAAAAGATACTAATTTAGGGGCCAGGTTTTGATAACTTCATATTGAATGGTAGTCTGTGGTTTTGACTTTTAGAAGACTATTTCTGCAGTAAAGAATCCTTAGGTGAAATTAGATCAGATTTTGATCAATGCTTTTTGTATTTTTTTTTTTTACTTTTGTAACATTTTTGCCATGATAATGAAGTCTCATTGGTATGCCACCTTTCAAAGGGATGCTAATATTAGCTCTTTGTTTCTTATCAAAGTCAGCCTATCTGGTGCAAATTATGGAGACTGAAGTCTTACGTGCATTTAAGCACGATTCACAGTTCAACTTGCACTAAATAAATCACCCTAGAGCACTCTGAAGGTAGAAAATATAATTCATACCCCAATTGCTATTGTTGGGAGAAGAATAAAGTAAAATATGTACTCTTGAGGATATCCAGTATTTAATCTTAGTTGTGAATTTTCTTAGTTTAATCGTCTGATTTTTTCAAGAGAATATAAAATATAGTAGAAGCAGAGAAAGATTTAAACCTCCTTTCATGTTCTCCAGATAGCCTATCCTCCAGTCTTTTTATTGACTTGCAGTAATATCAATGAAAAATTTATTCTGCAGAATTTAACACCATAGGCTGGATTAGCAAAAAGTTGTTGAAATGATGGCCTCTGGTATTTCTGAGCATCTCAGACAGGCAGCCAGAAGAAATCAATGTGTCAGACATGAAAAGAGCTGAAAAGGAGGGTTTAGCCAGCTCAATAATTTAGATGCAGCTGGGGTAAAACCTCTAGTTATGCAGAGTTGCTCCTTTATAAATGTCTTCCAGCAGTGGATGTCCACTAGGTCTTTCTCAAAAAATACTGTAATGATGCTGGTAGCAGATTGCCCGGAGTCTGCACAGCATCTAACAGCTGAAGGTGTCCTGGGGCGGGCCCTTGTTACAGCTGCGGCCGATGCAGATCTGTTACAAAAGTAACAGAATGGTGCTGGCCCTCTCGCAAGGAGCAAACTGCAGACTGATGTAAAAGTAGCGCTGGTAAAGGCAAAGGAACAAAGAGGGGCTTTCTGCAACTTCAGAACTTTAATAGAAACAAACAAAGAACAAAGCAGAAAAGCAACGGCCATGGGATGGAGCTGCTTTTTGTATGGGAGCCAAAAGGGGTGGGATAAGGGACTACAATCAATGAAGTTCTGTAAATTGTGAAGTGACAGGGGAGAACATCCAATGGGACAAACTCAGGGGAGGGTTCTATTTGAATGAACAAATGGGGTACCAAATGTAACAGAACTTTCCAGAGATCATACATATTCCATATGGGATATGCATAGTCATAAGGGTATACATAAAACTGGGTGGGGGAACCTTGAACGTATAACAGAACAATATGCAAAAAGCAGTTCCTGGGGAAGCATGGGAACTCACAGTGACCAGGATGTTAGATTGCAGTGCCCTGCGTGCCCATCCACCAGGAATTTGTTGGTGTGGGCACTGCAGCTACTGCCACATGCACTGCAACAGTGTAATAATATTTAACTCTAATCAGTATTTCTCCAACAAAATTGTTTTGATACCTGAGAGCACTTGAAACAATATTTTTTCACCAGTATTTCTATCTTTCAGTCACTGCTTCATTAGCTGTTCTAAAGCAACACAACACAAATACATCCTGTTCCACCTGCATGCTCCTACCTGAAGCTAAACATTTTGCTCTAAATATTTACATTAAAACTCTTAGCAAGTTAGTGTGAGAAAAATGCCTGGATACACTGCATTTGTGGGCAGTGTTACTCCCAGCCTTGGGGATAGGCCCCCAGTTTAAAAAGAAGGACACAGGCCAGATGGATTTAATCCACTGTGCTGCATAATTGGTTCTTGCATGAGCAGCTTGCTTGAAAAATGCAAATTTTTGCTTTGCTAGTGTAATAGGACTCTCATCATAAGCATAGTGGATTTCTATGCACATATATTTATTCACAATGCCCAAGGTCTTTCTTACTAATAAGTATCAAATTTAGAGAGCATGGATATGCATATTTGGAAACAAAGGTTTACCTCCCTGAGGACATTTTACCGTCAAAATGCAAATGCCCACTGACTCTAAGTACTGTGCAGCTTAATATCAGCTGAACATTGGCAGCAAGAATCCTTTTGGGCTTTTAGGGGTAACATTTTTTTAGATTTGGAAAGAAAACTCATTGCATAAATCATTCAGATTCAGGGTCTAAATATTTTCTTTGGAAGAATAACTAAATCCACACAATACCAAGCAAATAGGAATAGTTATTAACGGACATTTGTAAATTTTTCATCTGTCTTAAATGTATTAAGGATGATGTTTATGGTTTTTTCATCTTAAGGCCTCTCTCTATTTCACTCAGTGCTGTTTATCATTGTTTGTTTATAGTTTATTTTATCATTATAAGAATTCTACAGTGATTTGCCCCTCAGCTCCAGAGAACGGTTGCCTAAAATGAGCAATCAATTATCAAGTGGAGTTTTGCTTAGGAATCTATTGACTAAAAAGTTCACAGGTGTCTGTGAAATGTCTTTTCAATTATTTGAAACTCTTATAAGTCAAATGCAGGTTAGGTACCACTGCTGAACTTTGAAATACAAGATCCTCTCCTCATGCAGGTGAATTAAGGAAATTAAAATAAGAATAGCAATACCTCTGAAAATGCTTGGAAAATAAGTAGGTTTTCCACATTACATGTTTCCTTTTTTCCTAAAAACATATCTTTTCAGCTTCTCAGATGATTTGTTTCTTTCACTGTGACAAATAAATAGACATTTCACAATCAACTATTAATGTAAGTTTTCTTTCCAAATCTCTAATGAAATTTTTATCTCCTGTACAGCTTTCCCATCAGCAGCATTAACATCATTGTCATGAAATATTTAGCCCTAATAAATGTAAGCCAGCTCTTAATATATAGTTTAATAACACGCAAATTGTAATTCAGTAGCAACACTTCTTTCTCCAAGCACACAGATATTTTAGAATCTCTGAGAAACTTCGATGGAACAATAAATGCATCACTGAAATAAATGTGCTGAAACTCAGAAATATATGACGAGTGAGTCCAGGTGCCTTTCTTCTGTGTGTAGACTGTCATCTCAGTGAAATGCAATAAAGAACTGTTCTTAACACAGAATAAGTTATTGATAAATAAAAACATCATTTAGAATTTGGACAAAGATACACACAAAGTTTATGTATCTTTCAGTTTTAGAAAAGATGAACTTCATCTCATTGACATTTATAGATCTATTTAAGGTTTTGCAAATGACTACACTTTCATAATCATACTATGGCCGTTTTACTATAAATATCCATCTTATCATATTATTTAAGCTTTTCCAGATGAGAAGAAAGCATGAAGATAGAATAACCTGTTTACATAATGTACATAATTAAAGTATGGGAATTAGCTGTTGACTTTGTTAAAAACTGTAGGTGGATGTTTCCAACTCCAGAAAATATTATGGACTAAATTTGATTGTTACAAGTAGTAAACCGTGTCTGAATGAGGCAGACGTTAATGAACATGATATACTCATTATAGATACTTGCCTGTGGAGCTGCATGTTAGAAAATTCAAGATGGTATTTGGCAGACTAAACAGCCGTATACCCTAAGAGAGGTAGGCTTGATTTGTATGGAACATAGAACACATTTGTGAGAATATCACCCTCCTTTAGTTGAAATACAGATAATTAAATTAGGTGGATAAAAACAATGTAGTGTAAGAAGCCAGAATAGTATCTGCAATCCTTAGGTCAGATTTCCTTCAGAGGGGACGACTCTGACCTCCATGTGTCTGTGGAACAGAGGTTCAATTTTCTCACATCCCCCCCAAAAAAAATGGTCCTGTAGCTTAATTAATTTGCAACTACCTTTGAGGAAAGTGAGATATGTTCATAATTCCTAGCAGAAGTTGGTAGATTTTCTTGATAGTTTTGTTTCTTTAAACTGGAGGTACAGTAGCTGAGCACTTGTCCACCACCAAGGTATGTTTTT
>WEIT01016492.1:0-12354 GCA_013389985.1 Dryoscopus gambensis | reverse complement strand
TTTAATACTTGCACCTTCTTACAGTCAGTTCTGCTGTAGGAAATCCATGTTGTGATCTGAAAACCAGATATAACTCCGCGCATTCATGCTCTTTTCATGCCAGAATGATTCACAAACGTACAGCTTCCATGAAAAGGAAAGATTTCTTTTTTTTCTCTTTGAAATTCAGTTCCCTTACAATCTACTTGAAAATCAGGACTTCTCTTCCTTCTCTAACTGGGCAGTCTCCTGTCCAACCCACCCCAAGTGGGACTATCATTTGTTAGCTGCCTGCAGTTTCGGCGACCCAGAGGTGGTAGCTCTCCTCTGCCTTCCCTTGAGCCATGCCAAAGATCTTCCCTGACTACACAGAATGAGGATGAGCAGAACCTGCTGGAGCCACAGAGAATTTGGATAGGGAAATTTGGAGGAAAGAGATTGGAGAGGAAAGCCCAGGTGTAAGTAATAGGTGAGGAAGATAGAAACTGGGTGGAAACACCAAGAGCAGCAATAGAAAAGCAATGCTACAAAGCAGTTTTTAATGATGATGTGGAAATGGGCCTATGCATACCATAATAGTTTATTTTCCTGAACCTAGACTAGAGCTGAAGATTGTCAGATTTTTCCATGTCAGTTGTTGTTAGCAAATTGCTGGGAAGCCGAGTGATTGTGCTATGGAACTCTGGTTGTCATCAATGTTAGTGAAAGTATGAGATATCGTAGCTGTAAAAAACTGCAGGAGACAACCGTGAGGGGCTCAAAGATTCCAGCACTACTTTTTGTCTGGGTATATATTGTGCTGCCATCCCAGGCTTTTTATGATCCTATAAACACTCCAGTTCCCAAGTGAGTGCTATTCTCCTTTAAAACAATACGTCAGTTTCTCATAAAGTGCCTGAACTTGTTATTCTGTGTAATATGTTTTTTGTCACAATGTTACCAAGTTTCCCTTTTGAGAGGAGGAAAGCAAAATAAAACTTATTGAGGGAGCTGGGAGCCATCTGCGCCTGTTCCAAACAACACCAAGGGGATTTCACCGCTTTTTAGTTTTTTAATCAATGACAGATTGTGCTAAGTCAGGCACCCAGTAATTTAAGAAATGCCAGTTTCTGATTCATAGAGCCTTCTGAAAACTGACTGAGTGAATATCTGGTGGCCCATATTATTTTTGAAAACAAGTTCAGTGAATCTTTCCAAGGCAAACCATATGGATGTTTTAGCTGATCAGATACAAATCAAAAATAAACATTTGAGCAGCACATTTTAAAGGCAGTATACACAAATTACTATGGAAATAATTATTGCTAATTACTAGACCTGAACAGGAATGGAATTTTATTTCTGGGAAGAAAATAAACATTTTCTGCAGCTTTCCAAAACTGAAAAAAATTTATTTTACAGAACAAAATAAACTCCACAATTGCTCAATTGCTTTCAGCTTGATACACTAAAAGAAATCTGCTTTGTTTTTTACTTAAAAAAAAAATCTATATTCAATACATTATTCATATTTTAAAATGTATTTATTTTCAGTATATTATTATCCTTTCTCTTTGGTATATTTATACTGAAAGTAATTTTTTTTT
The DNA here is from genome assembly GCA_013389985.1 of Dryoscopus gambensis. NCBI lineage: Eukaryota > Metazoa > Chordata > Aves > Passeriformes > Malaconotidae > Dryoscopus > Dryoscopus gambensis. Next base: position 10,789 of record WEIT01016492.1, on the reverse strand, counting down.
CCATGTTGAAGAAGTTAGCTTGGGTGACTTAGAGCTGTAGCACAACGATTTTTCCATGCTCCGTCCCCAGTTCCTTTTTTGAAATGAAACATTGCTGAAAATAACACACCCTATCAACTGTTTCCCTTTTGTCAAAACTCTCACAAACCCCTGGAATTTGCTGATAAGTTTGACTTCTTTCAATAGGAACCATATGCACAAGCAGTTCAAACTTTTAATAATACAGAGGACATACCCCAGAAGTTTGCTCCAGTAAAGGCATTGCAACTCTAGGTCTCTGTGCTAAAAGTGTTTACTGCTGGGGGAAGTGTCCTGCTGCTCAGCCTTTATACTGTCCATCACTCCATAGTAACTGGGCTCCTACACATTTCTCCTCAGTCAAGATGCATTTTCAGTATTTGAAAATGGGTTCTTAAGCCATCATCTTCCCATATATAATGTTACTTATTAGTGTATTCTAACAGCAAAAGCGAAGTCTGGTAGGGTCCAAAGTACTGTGGAAGATCCAAATATAACAGGAAAGCTGCATGAACATAAGCAATTGAAAATACTTTGCTCTTAGGAAGTGCGTTTTATCTCTTGGCCCCAGAGTTTGTATCTAAGTGTTTGCACCTCTGTCTGGCAGTTGGGTATTTTGGAGAATAAAAGGACAAAGCAATTCTTCAGTATCAAACAGCACAACCTAGAGAAACCTCCTGATTTTCTCACTTAAAGCTGAGGTAAAGTATGCTATTTTCTGTCTGATTAAACTTGTCATAATTAGGTTCATAAAAAGAATGAGTGGTGAATAAAGGGTCCAGCTGATAAGATAGGAAGCCAAAATTTTGTACCAAATATGATGCAACTGGTGATGTTTTTCATACCTTTTTTCCCCCCATCTGTTCTTGCTTATATCTGTTCTTCCCATATGTGTCTGTAATAAGAAAAGGAACAACTTTACCCTTCCTTTTTAGAAGGATTACTGCTTCAATGATATACATGACTGATTTGGTGTGAAAAGATGTACTGGAATTACCTCAAGAAGATATTTTCCTCCTACGTTTTTTAGTCCTATATCATGGAGAAGTCAAGTTATTATACATTTAAATTAAATTATTTCCTGGAGTTAAAACAGCTTTCAATTTTCCAGATTAAATTTCTCCTAGGTAATAAATGTTAGTTATTGACACATTGTTTTAGCTCCTATTGCTGTCTTTTTTACATGTTGAACATTCCAGCATAAACCCAGAGCTCTTTTGATCTTCCTTTGCTAGGCTGCCTTTGAGCAAGCTCTCTGTCCTCTCCACCTGTAATACACACTTTATTTCTGGTAATGCCAGCAGCCTTCCAATTCACTTGTTTCAGTCTGAGTTCAAATTGTACATGGATTACCATAATTGTGGTAGTACACTTAATCACTGCACTTATTCAAGATGCTGCAGCTGTGTTTGCTTTCCCTGAAGATTCCAATTGTTCTGTACAATTCCAGCAAGAAAACATCATTTCAGACTTCACTAGTTTTAATATTAGTGAGGGAACTTCAGGGAATTTTTGCCTACAGAAGTGTATAGTATTTGGAGTTCTTAAGTCTGCTTTGAGATTCTTGCTTATAGATATATTTGAAAACAATTGAAAGCCACGGCTGCATCTTAAACACATGCAGGGTTTGGTATCCAGTATTGAAGTTCATTTTTTCAGAAGATTCCTAAAAATTCTACTACTAGAGTACAAATTAGAAAACAACCATTCATATTCTAAGTGAATGCTCAGATGGAAGTGAAAGCCAAGTGAAATCCTTTCCTTTTCATGAATCATGACCTTTCATAAATATTCTGTAAGCTCAGACCCTAAGCTCCACCAGTAGAAATTAATTTTGCAGTGAGATGGCATAACTATAATTAAGGACAGAAATGACTCTGCAATTTGTAATCCAATTCAGGTCCTCAGTGGGTATAAATTATCCGACATAACCAACCTCAGTGGAGGTGTTCTTATTTATTCTTGGTACCTGACACACAGTTCATAAGCCTGCCAATACTTGTTGAGGGAAGAGAAAACTTGGCACTTTCTCCTGGGCTCTTGAGGCTAATGCAATTAAAAAATGTATTGTTTTCTATTCAAGTAAAGAAATGAGACTAGGAATACAAAGCAGAGAGTGGAACAGCTGAGTTGGAAGGTGACAGTTAAACAAAATCATTTTTTCTAGTGGTTTTGTATTTGTAAATTATCACATATTATGATCTAAAGTAGATAGCCAAAGTTCTGATTGTAGGATAAATTCTGCACTGCTATTGTCCGAGTAATCTGCCAACGAGATGCTGCAGCGTAGAATATCACCCACTGTTAGTGTCTGGAATAGCTGCCATTTGCATTCTTCCTTTTTTGGTATTTTTTTCCTTTTTTCTTTGTAACCACTGATTTTGCTGTCTTTTAGTTTAGCTGAATTTTTGTCTTACTGGTTTAGCACGGCTGCATTTCACAAGGTGCAAGAAATCTCACACCTTAGTCATGCTATATATTTGAAAGACTGTATGCTGCAAAGAGACTATCCCATGAAAATATATTTATGACTCTATAGAAAAAATTTGAAGATGAGAGTCGTTGGATGATAGCAATTTGTACAATCTGGGTTATAAAACCTGAGCCACTGTGTGATAATTTGATACCAGGTCATCCTTTCTTCCCTGTGAGCAGCCCTCGTTCCTTAGGTTTCCATTCAGTTGACAGAGGTCCTTAATGCCACTGCTGCCTCCTTTCTCCTAAGTTCCTATGAGCCTGAATCCTTTGTTCCTGGGTGGAAGCAGGAACCATCTGTAAAATCTGGAGTTTCGGGTGTTTTCTGTGACCTGTGTTCCCTACATAGACACTTACAGTAGATGCCCTTCTTGCCCTGGCCCGTGCATGCTTCTGCTGAATCTTTTGCATAGGTTTAATATGCTCAAAATGTTTTAGGGTGAACTTTTTTTCCGAGATTATAACAGCCCTTGTCGAACAATAAAAACAAAGCTTAATGTCATTTTGATTTTTCTCTTAGGATACTTAGTAATATTATGACTAAAAGTATCTATTATGGAGAAATATTCCAGCAATGTATGAAAGAGCTAAATCAGAATATGACCTTAAGTGCAATTGTAGCAAAAGTACAGGCTATAAGAGAGAGCAAATCTGTCTTGGAATGACTGCAGTCTCTGATACCTGATCATGCATGAAAAAATGATTGATCTGCTGCTGTTAAAAGGGAATACACTGGGAAGGCCTATATAAAAAAAGTCAATGGCAGCAAAAAGCAGAGACACAAGGGAATCTGGAATAGCTGCTCAATCCATACCAATGTCATGTATTTGATGTTACTGCCTGACTTGGAAGAACAGAATTATAATGAAGAGGATATACATAAAAGGGGCAGATAACATTCCTTTAACTTTTTAAAAAAGCTGTAAAAATAGATTGGAAGTCATGTTTCCAAATTACTACCTACAAGTAATAAGTCACAGACAAATGGTCATTCAAGTCCACCTCAACACCTCAGCTGTGGCACCTGTCCATACACATGCTCATAGCTCTCAGGAAACAGGGATGCAAATACACCTCTGCTTAAAAAGATAATGAGGGGAGGGGGAAAAAAGAAGAGGAAGGTGTAAAATAATACATTTTAGGGGAATAATTAGCCACAAAGATAGCTATGATAAAGGCAAATGTGATGCAAGAATGGATGTAGCTAGGCATTTCTAGAAATGTGCCTGCTTTGTTAAAACAGCTCAACATTAAAAAAGAAGAGCTTGAGACACTGGCAAAGAAACAAATGGGCACTACCTGGTAACAAATAACTTCAGCCTGCAGATGAAAAATCCAACGTGTGACAACTTACGGCAGAAGAATAAGAATTGGACCTTGCTGGAAAAGTAATCAAAATGTTGATGTTTCTGGGGATTTTGACTTCTATTCTTTCCATGCTGGGTGTTAAATGTAGAGAGCAGAAGCTGTGGTTTCTAAGGGAGGTTTTGTTTGCTGAAGGAACTCGTATGTGTGGTTATCTTGGCTTTTGACAAATGTTGAATGAACTGAATGGGTAACACTGCTTGTCTCTGAGAATATAACTCAGTCACACCACAATAAGGCAAAGTTTATGCTGACATCATACCAAAAAACCCCCAACCTACCCTTTTTTCCAAAATATCTGTGTGCCCTGAAATTGCCTCATGATCAGTGCCTCTCCTGAGCCTGAGCAGAAGGTTAGAGCGTTAGCCTTCATTTCTCATACAAAGGCGAGGGCCAAGCTATGCATGGACCCAGTGCAGAGCCAGCTGGCACCAGACCCTTCTGACCTGCAGACCTGATCTGGGAGCTAGAGGAGCCAGTTCCAGATAAAAAGCAAAGTACTTGATTTTAAAGGAACTTGGTTGAAAATGAATCACAAACCAACTGGCGTACTATAAATATTTCATGAAAGATATACACAAGTAGTACAATTTTATGTTCCATTAGAAAAGAAAACATACATATTGCTGAAATGCTAATAAACTTTACAATGTGAAGAAATAGTAAAATGTGACACAGCTGTTAAAGCTAAATTGTCCTTGTGCTTTAGATGCTTACTTGAGAGGGAATGCATATCTTTGTGTGTCTTTTCTGAAAGTAGATCCTTTATGAGTGTTCCTGTTATTTATTTTGTAGTCATTAGCAGAAAGCTGTCATTTCACAAAGGTGATAAGTAGATGCACTTAGTTTACTGTCCTCTTTCTAAGGAGAGGAATCTATGCTTTAACCTTGTTTATATTCTATGGTTACATAAAAGAGTCTGATCATGTCTTGTCATGGGTTCTATCTGTGTTATTTCTTAAATATCTCCATTTTGCTTGATTCTTCTGTGCTTGACTTCCCTTTTTGACCTGATTAAAGCTGAAAATCTTAGCTTAAGAAGCATTCTGCAAAAAGATCTGAACCTTCCTGTCTGTTTCTACCAACTCTTTACAATATGAGAAGTCACTGACTCTCTTCTTGCAGCACGTTACATAATTGAGGTTGTGGAATCTCCTCTGGAGAAATTCAAACCCATCTAGACACAATCCAGAGTAACGTGCACTGAGGGATCTGCCTGAGCAGGGAGGTGGGACCAGGTGGCTCCAGTGATGCCTTCCAACCTTGCCCATTGCGTGTGTGATTCTGGGATAGCACAGCTGTGTCTGGGGCTGGGCCTCCTTGCTGCTGGTGAACATCTGTACACTCAGCCCTCTTCTTATCAGGTACCTCTGGCATCATTTGGCCGTATTTTTCTTTCTAGCGAATCAACCTACATGTTTAGCGTAACAACAATATCGTTAATAACAGTCACAATGTCTTTCTCTGAACCTTTCTTTGTGGGACAGAATATAATGCTTGTGGAGAAAAAGAAAGTTAGAAAGTTTTGGAGTCATACTGTTAGTCAGCAATATATTATGGGCTCTATTTTTTTTTTGCTAAGAAAGTAAAGATATTTCGAAAATATAAAAATCATTCCTTGGGGAGAGGAAAGTTGGTATCAAGTGTTAAATATTTTATTGCAATATAGTAAACTGCTTTGGCCTAGAAAAGAAGTTTTAGTTAGTACTAAAAGCGAATTAACTAGATGCCTTGGGTTTGGGGGTTTTTTTTTGTTTTTGTTTTTTTTACAAAAGAACATTTTCAACACAATTCCAGAATGCCAAAATTAAAATGCACTATTGGGTAGTTACAGCAAATGACCAAGACTTTTAAGGTAATGACCAACTGGTGTGAGATACTTTTTCTCATAATTGTCATATTTAAGATAGTAATTATAAAATATGTGGGCTCCCACAAAAATAACTTTCAGTCCTAACACACATGAATATCTGGAAGAGTTAAAATAAATCATATTAAATCTAATGATATCCTTACTCACTTAGGGAACTCTGAATTAAAGTTTTGAGCTGCATATCTATTTATAGATTAACAGATTAATGCTGTGTATTCAAGATCCAGCAGCATCTCTTAGACCTCAGCTCCACAGGGTTATAAAAAGAACATTTTCAGGAACTGATGAACTTTTTCATTACAGAAACATTGTCCTTAGAGGTTTTCACAAGGTTTTATTTCAAGGGACTGAAGGCAGTATTAGAGAAAATGGATTTCCACTGAGTCATGATGACACAATTATAATTTTGCTCCTGAAAAAGTGAGACCTGAATGATATCAGGAATTTGCACAAGGCACATTTCTCTGCTCTCCATAAAATAAGTAATTTGACTTGGAGATCTAGAAAAGTTTACAAAAGCCGTAATATGCTGGGCATTTCTCTTTGCCGTATTGCATTTCCACTTCTGATATTTTGTTTTAATATGAGGATTTCTGCAACATTATACATTTGTTTTGATATTTATTTGATTATGTCAGATCAGGAAAAATGACTCATTACATCAGTAATACAATACTTTCCAGAACTTGTTTTTAAAGGGAAAGATACATTGAACTGAAATACAGTTAATATCAATGTTTGAGACTAAAAAGTCCGTAAAAATTGCAAGTGCCATGTCAAAAGCACAAAACCAAATTATATTTAGCTCTCTATTTTACAGAGTTCTCATGTCAGCATGTACAGAGTTAATGTGAACTATAATCTCCCAAGATTTTTGTTCCTTAAGCAGCCATAATTGAATGAAAACCCTTGCTAGATACATCTGCAAGAAGTGGGGCAATGCTGTAGAGTAGTGGAATAATTTCAGGACTGAGAACACAAAACCAGCTTTGCAGAGATGTGATAGAAGTCACCAGGCAATGAAGGAGAACAAGGAGGCTTCCTAGTGTGAGAACCCTGGAATGTTAGCAAGAGTGGTGGCTTCTGCAGGGGCAAGAAAATAGGTTATGGATTTTTCTGGGAGAAGAGAGGGACCCCAAGCAAACACTCAAAAGAAAACCTTTTGCGATTCCCTATCATTGTATACTTTTCTCCTGCTATTTACCACAAATTACATAAAGTGGGCAAGCCTGTAAAAACAGTATTTGGTTCACAAGCTGGAGGTGAAGTGCTTTAGATCTCAAGGCAACTAAGTACAAAATAACTGGATGTTATGAAGAAATTTGAGAAGCAGGAGGAGAATGGAAACTAAGAAAATCACTATTTTCCTTATAATGACAGAACTCTGATGAGTAATAGTTTGTGGCACAATTTATCATCTTAGCTTGATTCAAGATACCCCTCACTCTCACAAGGGTTAGCTGACCTAGGTTATTACCTTCTCAGGAAACTTTTGTCTCTTTATTGCAAGGTCTTATAATGGAGAGCAAACTCTTGCCTTCTGGATTGAGTATTTTGCCCACATTTACTTGACTTGAGATTTTAAAGAATCATTCTACATTTCTGGAAATAATGGGAGGGCTTTTCTTGAAAATTAATTTCATTATTGGGGATTCAGTGTAAATAACTTCATGCAGAATGTAGATCTTTATGAATATATTAGTTGAGACAGACAGGAGGACAAAATGGGGTTAAAATACTGGGACTGTCGGCAACAGAAACATGGGCTCAATTTCTTTGCTAATGAGGTAAGAACAAAGGAAGGTCAAGGCTACTGATCTAATAGAGACCATCCACCACCTCTTTGTAAGGCTCAATTATTCTAATATATGTATTATACTGGTAGGTATGTCAGGAAGAGGAAGAAGAAAGACACACTAGTGGACAATCTGTGATAAGGTAACTGAGAGTTCTCCAATTTATCCGTTGTTATCCAAGCCTTAGCGTACCTTCCACCTTAAAAGCCCTCAACTCTGCTCTCTGATGTGGCTCATCACCACACAGACCTTCCAGTAAGGCAAATGAAAAAGGCAATTCTATCTTCTCTGATAAATGATTTTTAGGTAGGGTTTGTAAGGAGTCACAATGTCATTTCACAGGTGAAGCATCTGAAGGGTTTGTTTTGAATAATAAACCTTCAGCAGATGAGTGTTCCTTCATGCATTCCAGTGGCAGGGCTGAAAACTCCTGTGTCATTTCCAGCTAGGTGTTGCTACAGACAAATATTCACCTCTCCCTGTAGGCTTTGCCTTTTATTTACCCTTAGGCCACTAAGGCTACAATAGTTCTATCATAAGAATTTAAAAAGAAGCATATCATATAACCGTATAACCATTTGATCAACCCCATGCTGAAGGACAACTTTTAAAAAACTTTAAATTAGTAATAATGCAAATAATTTGATAAATTACTGTAAGTTTCCTATTTCCATTAGGTCCAGATAGAAAAGAAAATCTGAAAAAAACCTCAAAGACAAGTTTGCAGAGATAATTAGAGGCTGAAATCAGGTAAATATATTCATTCATATCCTATGACTTTGAACAGAAGTGATCCTAGAGAGAGCGGTGTGTAACAGCATCATGACAGTACTACAGAAAGAAATGGTGTGGGTATGCATGTGTGTGTGTATTTAATGCCTGTAGCTGCTTGGCCAGTTCTGCAAGTAATTCCAATCAATGAAATATACATTCTGACACATAAAAATGGCTTTAAACACTTGACAGGCTTTGCTGATGTTGCACGTGAAATGTGTTTGCTGAATGCATGACTGCCATCTGAGAATACTACAGCATCTAGGCATGAGGATGTGTCATTATTGATCACGTTCTAACTGCAGTAGTTTTGAAAAATAAAAAGTGTTTTCTGATTATTTTGCCCTAAGGGTCTTGAAGAATGTTGGATAAGTTGCACAATCATTCTAATTAATTCTTCAGTCACCGTTGTAGATTCATCCTTAAATGAGGCTGTTCTAGAATAGGCCAACAATAAATCTTATGGCCTTGCTGATGTTGCTATTAACAGGTCAGCCACTGGCAAGGAAATGGATGTAGATTAGACCCCTGAGATAGTAAATGAGGATGGTGGATACTTCAAGTGACATATTAATGAATTACTTGCTTAACATGAATACAATCATGCATACGTTTCTGAGTGCTGGAAAAAATATGTTATATTCAGCAATTAATCATCATTCTTCGAAATCTAATGAGCCCTTAGGAAAAAGACACTGGAGAAAACATTATAAGCTGACTGAAAATGCTTAGAGTGAGTGTTCATTATTACCTTTTGAAATATAACTAGTCCTTTACATGTTTCTTCAGTAGGAGAGAAATGAGCTTGCCTGTATTGAGAACGTAACATTGTAAAAAAGGAAAATGAAAAAATAAACTTACATTAAGAAATTATAAATGAATGTAGGGAGGAACTGGAATTTTGAGTCCTGGTTCTGTATTCCTCTGCATTCCAGTCCCATAATATTGTAGTTAAAAAGCAATATCTTTTCAGTGTAATCACAAGAACAATGAAAGCAAACATTTAAATACAAATAGAGTTGTAAGTGTTCTCCATAACACTATCAGCAGGTGTACCTAGAAGCTATGTTCATTTCTGCTTAGAGTTGAGCAAAGTTGAGCTAAAAATATACAATGAGTAGTGGTAAGCAGGAGACACAGGAAGAGTGATTAAGAAAGGAAGTGAAAATCTGTATAACAAAGAATAGAGGGTTGGTTATGTTGTTCCTATTAATGGATCAAGCCATGTGAATTGGCAGTGGTTAACTGATACCTATGCAATTCATATGTGATTGTATGTTTAGCACATATTACTGCCTTTGGAAACTTATCAATGTATCTTCCTTAGTTGTTTGGTTTGGTTTTTTTTAATTACCTGTGAGAACTATGACTCAATAGGAATGGAAGGAATACAGAATTTAATTTGATTTCCCCTATTGTAAAGAAATGCATTTCTTTAAAGTGGTTCAGCTTTGGAGATGCTCCCAGAGTTTCAGCCTGTTCACTCTCTGAACTGAAATAATAGGATGCCAAGCAAATGAAATGGGGCAGTTTTGCTGAGTTTCCTATGGTGGTAGAATTTTACAGTGTCTGAATTCTACCCTTAGAGGGAAAGGCAGAGACAATTTGAGTGAAGTATATTAAAATCCATGAGGATATTCCTGTATCTGCACTTTAATGTCAATTTTAGTTCCTTTATTTCAGCTTTTACACAGAACCTTGGTTTTGCCCTTAAGCCATCACAGACAGGGAATCGAGGAGTCAACTTTCATTATTTTTCTCCAGTGCCTCAAAACCAGTATTCAAAATATACAGAAATATTCACCAATAATCATGATTTTTTTTTTCTCTAAAACGTGAATGAGAAGGATGACTTAGTATTGATGAACATCTCTATCTCTTTCAACACTTGTTCTGGGAATCTTCCGTGCGGCTTTTCCTCTTTTTAACGTGTCCTAGGAGACATAACAATTTTTTTAATGTGTGTAGTACACTTTGTGTGTGTTCCCTTTGGCCCCACATACCACTCCAGAAGTCTGGTCCAGAATTCTTAGATGAAAAATACAAAATTTGCAATATTGCAAATGCAGCAATAACCAGTTCTAAACTAATACCAAGCCACCCATTAAAATGACATAAAAATACAGTCAAGATACAAGTACAAGGTAACATTGCCTGAAGGAGCAGTAGCATGTGATTGATTGTGCAGATGCAGAATAGAATAGACAGAATAGAATAGACTGTTTCAGTTGGAAGGGACATACAATGATTATCTACTCCAACTGCCTTAGATAATTTTGTTTTCCAACTATTGCAATGACACTGGAAATAGGAACAACTACTATAAAACAAAGGGAATAAAAAAATCACAGAGTGATGTTGCTGGGCTTGCTCATGAATGTCAGAATTAAAATGCCCTCTTTCAAAGCAAAAAATGCACACTGTATTTTCCATATGAGCATCCTGTTTTCAAGGGTGAACATGCTACTCCCTTTGGAGTAGAAGGCAG
>WEIT01016461.1:0-30531 GCA_013389985.1 Dryoscopus gambensis | reverse complement strand
ACTATTTTACAGCTGCAAAATAATTCAAGCGAAGTTGTAAAAATCAACTGGATATCCTCCCCCTCCTTCTGGTCTTTACATGGCAGAGTTTCCTCAGAGCTGCAAGACTTGAACTCCCCTGAGTTCACTTGAATTCCTGTCTGATGCTGACACTGCTCTGCTATCATGGCAGGACATGATCAGAGCTGATTCCTGACTGTGTGGAGAAAGGAAGCATTGAGCCTGCCCTGGCTTCAGGCCTCAGCTGTGCTCCTGCATGGAATACTTCATTATGCTTCAGTCCTTAGCGAGGTGCTGCCAGTCCTGGCTCCATAGGGCAGTTCTGTGCCTTCCAGGGCCAAAATGGGATTTCTGATCAGCTATTGCTTCTGTGTTTTCCTTTCAGTTGTCCATTTTCTGCTATGTAACCATACACAGACATAGAGCTTTGTCAAGTGTTCCATGAAATTTTGCTCGGATTAGGAGTGAGGCTCTAGTTTGTGAGATCTATATTATGGGTATTATCACAAGGTTTCCCCTTCTTTTACTGTTACATGTAGCTTTAGTTTCCCTTTGCTTTATACTCTTCCTATCACTAGTAGATAAATCTTCTTTCAAGGTGTCTCTCATCCAGTGCAGCCTTTCCTGTTTGCCCCCTTCCATGCTTCATGCTTCACTTACACATCTAAACTCTCAAAGATATTTTTTCCATTGCTGNGCTGATGCAACCTAATCTCTCCCTTCCTTGCCCTGTTATCTAATGCTAAAGTATTTTGGGACATTATGTAAAGTCTTGTTTGTTTCACAAAGCATACTATGTGGTTGTGTATTAATCACTGATTTGATTTTAAACACTTGTTATCCTCACTGTTGATGATCTCATGAACAGCAGTGGCTGATCCACTCCAGCATTCAGCAGCCAGCAGCTTCAGGTAATGTTTTAGCAAGGTCTGCACGTCTGCAGTTTCTGAAAGTGATGCCTTGCTGTGTTTCCAGCAGTGTCAGCAGTACATTTGTAGCAGGACATACTTGGTAAGCAACAGAAGACAACTTGAGAAATCCACAAACCTGCCTTAATATTTTCTGACCTTTGTTGGCCCACAGAGGCTTCAGTCTTTGGATTAATTTGGATTTCCCTCTGCACTGTTCAGATGCTGTGATAACCCAGCACTGGTAAGGTATGCAGAGGTAAAGCTGAATTGATTTGCTGCAAATTACTGAGATCCACAATTGGTGCCTGACCTTCACTAGAAATGAACTATTATTTTTCTAATTTTAACCTGTTTTGCTATCACTTAGGATATTACTGGAGTTACAAGAGGTCAGTTTATAAAGAGTTCTGAAATGCTGGAACTCACCAGAAGAAGCCATTTTTTTCCTGTTTCTTTTCCACCCTACTCTTGCCCTAAAGCCCAGTTTTTATTTTACACCCTCTGTAATGTCAGCCATTTCAAGATGCAGGTAGTCGATAATTCACAATATGATGGAAAGAACAAGAACTGCAATAAACCACTGTTGAATGTTGCAAGTCATGGGCCCTTAAAATCCCTTTTCAATTCTCTTAGTTGTAGGAGGACCTTCTCAGAAACAGAAATCCTTTCTTGAAACAATTAAGGCAGAGTTTAAAAGTTATTTTCTTTCTTGTTCTCAGTGCTCTGATAATGAGACTTTCAATATCTAACTCCGTTCTTTTTAAAAATCTGGTGTCCAGACCAAAATCCTCTGTGGCACCTTAATACTTGTTCCTGTGAAAATACTGTTTAACTTCTCTGCCTCAGGGTATATACTTCATGACGTAGAGTACTTTCAGCTTTTGTTTTATTAAATGTAAGCTTCATCTATTTCAATGATTTGGGGTTTATGACTTTTTGTTACCCCCTGCTATTTATGGGATGTGGTTTTTTTTTAAATAAAGGTTTTTTCCATCATAACCCATCATCCAGATTGATGGTGTGAGTTCCTGGTTCTGTAGTTACTCCAAACTGAAGTGTCCTGTTTCTCAGTAGGGAAAAAAGTTAGGCCAGCTAACCTATCCAAGGTGGGACTGCCCTTTCAGTGTATATATATCCCTGTGTTTTCTGAGTGGAGCATTTTGCTCTCTTTTTTTGTTTTATATGTTTTAGAAGTCCAGTTCTTCAGATACCACACACACCAAGAATGTGTCTTGAAAATCAGTGGTGCCTACAGATAAGTAATTGACCAATATATGGTTTGTGTGTCAATGTGAAACAGAAAATGGCAAAATAGTTTAGAGTGGAGCTGATGGGTCACATAAAAACCACAAACCCCTGATGCTCTGTTTTTCAATTATTTAGCCTTGTGTTTCATTTTTTAATATACCTGCCTTAAAAGGGTGCTATTAGCCTGAAAGTTAAATTTGGAAAATAAAAGCATTGGAATAGGATACTTCATTTAAGAAACATTGAAATGAGACATTCCTCAAAAGGAAAGCTATTGTTCTATTTCATCTTGGTATTTACTGTTTTCATGAAAAATGATCAGTAATTTCTGAAAAAGAAAGTACCCTTTAAAAGATGTCTCAAGCCAGCTACTAAAAACTTGAGTTATACTATATAATTGCTCATCATTCAAAGTTGTCTTTGGGGATTTTTTGTGTGTAGTACAGAATGTAATGATTAGAGAAAAAAAATTATTTCTGGTATGTGAAAGAAAATAAATGTTTCTTTTCACAGTGTGCTAATACAGCAGTACAGAAATGACAACATTAAAAAAAGCACTAAAAAGTATTTCTTCAGCAATACATGGAAGATGACTTGCATTTAATAAATTATTCTTTTAAAATCTGAGAACCTGTCCCTTGATGCAAACTCACACATCAAACACCTCTGACACTCTATTTATTTTTATAGTTACAACATCTCATTTACAGTCAATTTATGCTGTATATAGCACTGATTGTTTTTCTTGCAAGATAAAGAGCAGAGCCTTCCTCAAGGTCACAAGCCTGGCAGTAAAATCTTCTTTTGTTCTTTTTTGTAAATCATAAAGTACTTTATTAACAAACAAACAAAAAAAACCCCTCAAACCAAAACAAAAAAATACCAGACAAACATGCTTAGGTTAATGAAAATCAAATTATATATATTCTAAGACAATTTCTTCCACAAGACAGATAGTATCAGCAAAATCAATGGTGAGAACTTGCAGCCGTAGTGATGACTCTAAATCAACAGCTGCCATGCAAGGCATGGAAAAACACAGTAACTGAATCTTGAAATAATGTGTGTGGTAGTCTATAATGCAAAATTAGCGGGATTTCAAATATTGGGGGTTCTGAAGGGATTGAAAAGTATTGCATATTGCTTATCTGTAGATCCAACATTTCTAGTGTGTTAAATTCAGACACCTATTATGGGCTATTTTATAAAGATCACTCTAAATTGATGAAGGCATACTAAGCCTTGTATGGCCACGGACCTTTAGTTGAGACCAGACAGTAATAATCTAGTCTCTAAAGTATGCAAAAAGCATGAGAGAGCATCAGGCTCACTGGCTTAGTGTCAAGTCCTTCTTATAAAAGGTATGACTTTAAATGGAAAACCTTTGTGACAGTTTATGCAGACTAACTTAATGTGTATAGCCTGTGCAGACAGTTATTTTCCACCTATTCATGAATACACAAGCAAGTATGTTTGGCTTTAAACATAGAGGGGTGCAGAGGGTTCTTTTGTTTAGTCAGATAAATACTTTCCAATATTCAACCAGTTTTAACTTATGGGGAACAGATGGCTTTTTCTTCATTAGTAATTGTTTTTCCAGAAGATAAACCTCTATTAAAATTTGTGAGGATTCATGAGCTCTTTTATTCTAAGTAAAGCTCTTTGTTGAAACCACTCAATTTTTAAAAACATAAAAGAACCAAGAGTTTTTTTCAAACCTCCAAATCCTGTTAGTTTATTATATTCTGGTTTTTTGTTAGAGGCAAAGGCTGTCAAACATATTGTTGCACTCTTCCTTGGAAGGAAAATCCCTAAGTGTTCCTAGGATACAGGCACAACAAAAATTCACTAAAACTGCCTCTGCTTTTAACTCAAGTAAGATGCAGTGGCATCCGATCAAGATGTCAGGTGCAAGTCCTGAAAACTCTTTTGACTCCACCTGTCACTAAAATTAAGTGTTCACAATTCCATGAAAATGAGAAAGTTTTGCTTTTGTTTTGGGACTAGTGAATGGTTGGATTTTTATGTCTCCATCCTTGTCCCAGTAAAATAGACACCTTACTCTATGCTATAGGAGCAAGGACAGGAACTGAGGCCTGTCACATTTCAAATGCCTCTGTCAGAAGCATATTGTTAAGTTCTATTTAAAATATATTCAGTATTTTGAGTAATGGGAGCAATACTAGGAAATTTTAACCCTCATAATTGATATGTTGGTTTGACAAGGTTTTCACAGCAGAAGTCACTGTTGTATAAGCCTTCACAGATCCAGTGCTTTTCTCATTATTTCTCATGTACAGCTTGAGTAGCGTTTTCCTTTTATGACAGATTCAGAGCTCTCTGCAGTTCTTTATGGGATATTCATGCAAATTTGTGGAGGAAGCCTTCTAAGGCACAAGTATATGAAATACCAGTGTCTAGTTATTTGGACTTTGAGCTTTAAATTTTAAAGGTTCAGAATTCAGTGATAACAGCATATTTCCCACTGACAAGATGCACATTTTTAGGTACCAGCTTCCAAAGTTAGACTCACAAAACTTCCTCTTACTTGATAAAACTACAGTTGCATCTTCTTTTGTTTGGGCACCAGAGTAAGTAATACAGTCATTAAGTTGTCAACAAGCTCCTCTGCCATGTGTTGCTGTCTTGTACATAGCGTATGCAAATTGAGCCAGGGCCTCACGAGAAGTTGCTACATGTCTTTCCTTTTGCGATCCATGCATTGGGCAGTGACCTTTCGCTTGTGAGTTTCTTTATTCAAGTTACAGACACCTCCGTGGGCAGGTTTTGAAGCACTCTGTGCCTGTTGCCAGTGCTAACCTCTACCATCAAAGGGCACAAGGAACATTCTCGCTCTGGCGTGAGGAGGAGTGTGGCTGCACTCCAGCTCCGCCTGCTGTGCTTGCTCTGTACATTTTGGGTTGCTGTTTTTGAAGGGACTGAGGCACTGGCTGTTTTCCTTGCTTCTCCCTTCACCCTGCTGGAGGCCCCAGAGCCCCTGTTAGCTACACTTTATTTTTTTCATTTGCTTTGATACTATGGACGTGCTGTAAAATTACCTGGGTTTTACAAGTGTCTTGCCTGTTTGTATTTGTACAAAATCTAGTGTTACAGAGAGGGAATGAGGCACGGAGTTCAGTGAGTGGTTGGCTGTTCCTTCAAACAGGAAAATAATTAAAACAAGCTCTTCAGCAGTGAAGTTCTCTGTGAAAGGCAGAGCACCACGTTCCCCGGTGTGATTGCAGGGGCAGGGGTGGGGGGTTTTTTTGAGTGCCTCTGGTTCTTGAAGGAGCTTGTGTTTTATCCCAGAAGACTATAGAATCCTTTTTATGCAGCTTAATGTTTTTCTTCACAGATATCATACAGATAAGAAGTTGTATCCTATTTTACAAATAGAAAGTTGCAAGGCAAATAGAGACTAGTTTTGAAGAAATCATGTGGGATTTTTAAAATACAGCTAATAAAATATTCTAAATGATGCCATAAAGAGGAGAGGCATTTTAGAGCTCTAAGTATGTAGCTTAACCGAAGAGCTATGCTGCACAAAGCTGTGTGAAGTGTCAAACTACCTTAAGTGTGGCTGATTTCTGGGCACTCACTGAGGCAAATAATTACTCCAGGAAATAACATTTCAGTATCTCCCAATCAGCATTTCTCTGAGTTTACTCCTTGCATCATTCTGTTCCTCTTTCTTCTGGCCTTTCAGAACAGGGTTTTAGCTCTTGCCCAAGTGCCACAGAAGGCAATAGCATTTCTTTTGCAGCTCAAAGGCAAAACTTGTTGCTGCCTTTTGTTGTTATTCTGCAGCCCAGCAATTCTGACCAGTGAGGAATGCGAGGGTAGGGGACAAAACCATGAATTTTCTTTTTTTCTTTTTTTTTTCTTTTTTTCTTTTTTTTTTTTTCATGCAGAGAGACCGATGAAAGATAAATTTGGTGCTCTTTGGTTTGTGTAGGTTTGGTTTCTTCATTTTTCTTTCTCTTTTTGGGTTTCTGGAGGTGTTTTGGTTTTGTGGGACTTTTTTTTAGGTAAGATTGAGTTTCTTCAAGTATAAAGGTGGGCAGTCCCACATAATTGATGTTGCCATGGCCTCCAGCCAAAGTTGGAGGAGTCATCAGTTAGTTTTAACCTGGAGAAGAGCAGAGAGGGGCATAAATCCCCTTCTCCAACAAGATGTAAATATTTTTTCTTTTTCTTTCTGTGAAACTTGTAGAACAAAGGGAGCAATTTGAAGGAGAAAGGTCTGGACCATGTGAGTGCTTAGTTTGTTAATGCAGTTTCTTCTGCTCTACCACCACTTGGTGCTAGAAGATCAGTATTTGTTATGCAGCCAATTGGTAGCTCCAGTTTTACCTACAGGACATCTGAAAGGCAGTTAAATTACGGCCTTGATTTCCAGCAGGTTCTGTGTACCAACATCCCATCCCTTTCTCTGCTGACAGAAGGGAGTCCATGACCAGGAGCTGCATGAAGCTGTTCGGGTCAGCTCTCCAGTGCCCTCCTCACTGTGCTTGCAAATGGAGTGTGCGCCTCCCTGACCTTCCGTGGTCAGTCCTTTCTGTCCAGAAAGACAGCGCTGCCTGTGCAGCTGCTGGGCTGCAGCAGCCTCAAACACAGACTCAGCCTGTGGCACTTGTGACAATAGGAAGGACATTAGACTGCCTGTCTTTACTGACTTTCCCTACAATGTCATTTCCTCTTAATACAAAGGTATTAATTACAGATAGAGAGAAACATGGTGACTCCAAGGTCGAGAGATGAGAGCATGCAATCTGGAATTTCCATCACAACTGATTATGATTATGCTCCAGCTATTAAAAGTTACAAGGTTGCATTTGTTATGTGGATGGTGCTTCTAATTAAAGAAAATGCCTATCCTTTAAGAACTCAAGAATAAATAGATTCCAATTTTTATCTTCAACTTAGTTTTTCAATAGCCTTTTCATATGAATGCTAACTTTTTCATTTTCTGTGCTAATGTGGTTTGTGCATTTGTTGGATGAATTAGGGACTGCATTTGTATCACCTGATACCTTTAGAGGCAAGCTTTGCCTGCAGCATAAGATAAAATGAGATTTGTAGTCCTGTCTTATTCTTTTCCTTGTCTGTGATGCATCTCTTTTCCTTATTTACTGTCTGTCTGTGTGGAGGTGCTTCAGACAGTTAATCTAGTCAGGTGAATTCAATGCTGATTGCACAAACCAAAATGGACTGTGTGGATATACTCAGTAAAGAACAGAGGCTTTTTGAAGTGAGTTACACTACAGAAATAAAAGCTCCTTGAATTCTGATTCACGCTGCAATGTGAGATGTGCAAGTGCTTCACTTAAATTCAATTTTTTCCCAAGTGACTCTTTGCAAACACGAAGGACTCGGTTCCCTGCACTACAACATCTTGATAAAAGAATGAATCCATGCATTTTATTCTTCACCCCAGTACTGATGTCTGTTGTGACAGAAAGATATGCACTATTTCCTGTACAGTAAATATCCTCTGTTTTCACCAGTAACCTTACTGCTTTATTTGTGTTTCAGTGGTCTCATTTTACTCCCTGCCTTCCTTATTGCTCTCCTATTTATGTTTTCATTATTATTATGGTTTGCTTATAATGTAGATGGAGTACTATTTCTTGACGCAAGTCCTTTATGATGTTTATTGATGAGACAATTGTGAGAACAGCCTCATTGTACCCTGTTACCATTTGTGTTTCACATTACTGTGCAGCTTCTCAGAGCCTTTCTGTAAACTGCGTAAATGAGACTCCCAGCCGAGAGCAGTTCACAACATCTCCCTTTGGCATAGTAGCTGCCTTTCTATTTTAACTGAGTAAGTGAATATACTGAGTCTTGGATGAAGATGTGCATCTGAAGCTACATTAGCTTAGATGAAGATTGGCAAGGGATTTGTCAGGCATGTGCTTCCAAAGAGATGCTCACTTATAACTGTACATATATATCATATTTGTATTATGGGACAGTCTTCTGTCAGCCACATGGCTTTGAAACAGTTACTCAGTTACTCTTCCCCCACCCTTCTCAAAGCCCTTTGTGTGTACCTTGACTAGAAAAAGGTAGGATAGGAGCTTGCAGACTCCTATACAGAGCTGCTCTGTCTGTATATAACAGATATATATTTTTCAAAGCCCAGGTTGCGTTCAGTGTACTGTGGCATTGGAAGATGCAGAAATAAGGAAGGTAGGTATGATAAGATACTAGGTGGGAACTCAGAAAATTGTCTCCCATTTCTGGGAAATGGTGTCTTTTATTATCCTAGGCAAGTCAGTCTGGTTTGACACTAGGTATCCTTGAAAATCTCAGAGCTGAAAGGAAAGGAAAAAAATATTACTCATGATATCCTTGAAATGGAATAAATCTACCTCAAATTCAGAAACTTTGCCCCAGATTGTATATATCTTCTTTAGTGTGTTTTCTTCATGGGCCATCTAGCCTAAGGAGACCCATCCCAAAGAAGTGACATTCTCTATCTCACTTGGGTGAAGAATAACACCACTTATCTCTCCTTGTTAGTTTTGTTGACTTCAGGCTGTAGCTTTTGATCAATAAATTTGTATGAAACCTTGTAGAAAGAGGTTACGATCTCATTTGTGATCCCTGTGCAGCCCAGATAGGAAAATTTCCAGAACTGCTATACATGGAAGAAAGCATTAATGTAACACTTTTAGACAGCATGTCTGTTTGGTGAAAGGAGGGGTCTGGAGATGCAACTGAGACACAAAACAGAGATCGTTATTTGTTGGTCACAGAACGTTCAGTGCCTTACAGCACCCAGCTGAATCTCCACAGCCAAGTGACATGAAGAGAAGTGCTGGTTCTCCCCACTCTCCTTCCCCCATGCCTTTCTGGTTTGAGTTCTTTGGGAGTCCACAAGAATGATCAAATGCATTTTCATCGCACTACCAGTCTGCATCTGTCATGAAATTTCAGCAAACAAAAATATAGCATTTGGCAAACAGACTTTAAAAGCAAAGAAAAACCAAAGGGCACAATGTAATTTCTCATTTATAGAGAATAAAACTTTGCATTTTGCAGGCATACATAACAATTAATACATAAATAGATAAGCTGCAGAAAATTGGCTAATGGAATATATAAAAAAGAATTTAGTGCAAATTTTCAAGCACTCTGGGCAATTAATTGTGTGCCTGTCTACCCAAAGTTTTGACTGTACAGATAAATGTATTGATTGCAGAGCAAATGTGTCTCCCTTCATTCTTTCCCAGGAAAGAAAATGACGTTTAGTGAGGTGCGAGTTGATCTGCGAGTACCCAAAGCAGTGAATGCTGAGGTCAGGCCTGCAGTGACAAGCTTTGCTGCCAACTGCCGTCGAGTGGCAATATTGACAGCTTGTAGCATCACTGGAGTACCCATCTTGTGGCTGTTCCTGCCAGCGTCACGAACTTCTAACAAAGATGTTTTATATCCTCAGCAATTGTAGGCATACACTGGGAAAGAACCCAGGGCTTTCACCTGTTGCCATTGCTGTTGTGCTGGCTGATATCAAAGGTCTGTGGTGTTCAGGGAAGAAATCCAAGTGGTAGAAAAGGAGCCTTGCTGCTTGAGTGAGGGAAAACCTATGCTGAAAGAAGAGCATCCATGTTCCAAGAACTTTGTAAGACAAATGAGTACAACTACACCACATGCCTTGGGCATCTTGTGGGTAATTTTGGACAGTAGATGTTTATTTCAGGGAATGGTTCCTCACCTGGAAACTTGGGGCACTGCAGGAAGGAGCACAGAAATTGCTGTACACAGGTCATGCCTGAGCTCGGCCTCCAGGCTGGCCATGGGTGCAGATGTCTCTTTCTTTGGAGAGCTCCTATTGCTTATTTACTTTTATTACAGACAGCTGCTCTCTTTTACAAGTATGATATCCTGGTCTGATATTCTGGCCAAATTCTAACTATAATCCTTACCGCCTGCTTGACTCAAAATAGCCCATACATTAAAATGTGTCATTTCTTTTCTAACTGAATGTGATGTTTTTAAACAATTTCCATTTTTCACCCCAAATATGGCTCTTTCAGCTTTGGATGTTTCTCTATTTCTAGCTTGTTAAAGTACTTGGAAGGCACTATGCATTGCATGCATAAAGACAAGCTATTATAAATATTTAGCTAGCTAAAGCATTTGTGATTTTTTAACTTCAAAGTTAGAAGTAAATGGGATACTTGTAAAGACACTTGCATTTTCTACAGAAAGTTATCTAAGTAAATCTTTCACAATAGCTTGGCACTTCTTGTGGTGTGCCAAAATACATCCTACCTCAGTACCACTGGGATTCAGGAATTAGACAAAGTGTCAGAGAGACTAAAACAATGACTAATGCCTGGAATATTCCTAAAAGAATCCGACAAGCATCAGTGCTCTGTGACTGAGTGGTGCTGTTTGGAGAGGGTCACAGTAATTTAGTTTTCCTTTTTCTTCAGGAAAGGAAAGGTATGCCAGTGGAGCCCCTGTTTATGTTTTCCTTTTTCTCAAAGGATCTTGGTGATGTCTACAAGGTTGTTTAGCCTCTCTAGGCCTTGCTCTTCGGCTATAAAATAGGAGCATTGGTACATCCTGTCCATGTGGAAACATCTTCTGGATAATACTCTGAGGTACTTCGAAGCGATAGTTCTGGCTTCTGCACAATAACTGGATAAATTATTGTTTGATTAATATCCTATTATCACAGTACAACAAATAACTGAAAGTACATTTTGTCTCTGTTTTAAGAAAATGGAGAATTTTATCTATGAGCAGTATTCTCATCTTAACAGTGTTTTAGCAAAGAAGTTTGAAGAAATCATGTCAAAGAATGTCTGTGAAACAGCTAATCTTAGACAAATAGAAGTATTTAAAGAAGGCAAATGTTGACCTCTAAGACAACTATTTGCAAAAGGAGCCTGGTTTCAGTCAAAGTAATGGAAACAGCTCACATGAGCTATTTATCAAGTGGTTTTTCAGGCTAAGTTTAAAAAAAATGAAATTGTTTAGTCTTTAGCTCAAAAACCTATTGCAGGAATTACTTAGAGAATATTGGTAAATGTGAGAATTGGAAAATGTTCAAAAGCAACTCATAACCAAAATATTTTTTTCTAGTGCATTTTTTATCTCCTAGACCAGTAGTTCTGTCTAGATGTGACTTTTACCTTGCAGTCAGGCACAAAGAATGGAATTCTGAAAAGGAAAGTGTTCAAGATCGTTTTGTTTTAAAATTACGGAAAAGTTCCACTATAAAAGTATTTCCTGCTTTTCAGACCAGGTTTAGATGATAACAAATATACCCAGGATGGCCCAAGCACTGATCAATCTCAAAGCCATCCTTATCTGCCCCTTTGTGCTAAAGGCACCACAAACCACTGGAGAAAACATTACACATTTCCATCATGGGTTTTTATTTTATTTGGACTGGACTTAAGATATGACTATATGCTCTTTCAAGATGCTGTGGCTTTCATATTTTTCATTGAGACTGACCAGAAGTGATAATTTATATCTTGTAGAGCTGATGACTTAGCACTTTCCAAGTTAGATCTGGAGCCAAGCACTGCAGTAATTATTCTGCAGTTGATTTCTAACAGACCTTTGAAAGCTCAGTGTGGGGAAGGGTGAGGCACAGAGGCAGTGCTGCAGAGCTTCTGACAAAACAGCAAAGGGGGTCACTGGCAATTCATGCAAACTCCAAATCTCACTGTTGCCCATTCTTTTCCAAAAGAAGCTTCCGTCTGTGATGGAAGTGACTAGTCTTCCTCTGTAGAAAGCAGATCAAAACTATAGTACACGTATAGTTTGCTGAAAAGACGTGTTAAAATCTTAGCAACTTACATCACATTTTCCTGCTCCTTCCCACAACTGAAGATCCATAATCACATTATTCAACAGCCTGAGGATCTCTAAATCTGCTTTTCACTTAAAAGTTTCACTTCTTGGTTATTCTTTGAAGCTCAAAAGACAAACTGAGTTGAAGTGTATTTCAGAAAGAAACAAAGGTGAAAAGCACAAGGGAGTCAAGATACTGCTCAAACTCCAGGGGTATATGGACACTGCCTGCTAGGTGTGAGGTCTATCTCTGTCTAGATTTTACCTAGGCCTTTTGGCTTGAGAGAAGATGAAAACAAGGGAGAAACAGTTTTAGCCATACTTGCGTATAGGAAATAGTTGCCTGCCTTTCTGCCTCTGCTGTTTGCATTGTATTTATTCCACAGTAGTTCTGCCAGCTTAATTTGTCCCGTAGTTCTCTTTAGTAATTTCTTGGGAATGTTATTTTATAACCTGAAAACTTTTAAAGTATAAGTTAAACTAAAACTTTAATCAGGCAGAGTGTAAGCCACTGCCTTCCCTCCTCTTTCTTCAAGCCCCTCAGAGTCAGCTCCCACTCGGGGTCCGTGCCCCGCTGACCCGCGCGCAGCTACCCTGCGAGTACACAGTCGCTTGTAGGAGCAGCGCTTTCCAAGAACTGGGTATGTACTGCCCAGCATCTCATCATGACTCAGGGAGTTTTTCAAATCCTAAAAGCTCCAGTCCTCCAGGACTGTTCAAACCTCACCAAGGTCACCTACCACAGTGCCCTGGTAGGAAACCAGGTGTGGACATGAGATCCTAACTTGCAACAGCACCTACAATTGAGATATGCATTAGTATAATAAATGATATTGAGGAGGCTTAGAGAAACATCTTCACATATACTCTAAAATAGTAAATGTGTATGCATTTTCTGTTTGCTGCAAGACTTGAGATATGCTTTGGCAGCACCTTGGTGTTCCCATCTGTCCACTGGGAACTGAGCTGCATGAAGTGCTTTGAGAAGCCAATAGTGCCTCTTTTGAAACAGATCTTTCAGAATGTCAGATGCAATTTCATGCATTTTAGAATAATGCAGGGTCTGGAAATCAAACTGTGATTGAAGAAGTCTTGAACCGTCTCCATGGAAGTCTGTATTAAAGTAGTCCTGATCTAAAAATAAGGAAAGAAAAAAAAGAGAAAACTATGTAGTGTTGTCATTTCCAAGTCATCTCAGGTGAATATCCCTTTTCTGATGCAGAATTATCTGAGCCAGAATTTAGAAATGAAAGTTGCCATCACAAAACCCAGCTCTTTTTTGGATATCTAGCAGAATATTCTTCACTGCCCTCCCACCAATGCATTACCTCACTTCTCCTGCTTCTGGTGCCCAAACACTGCCTATAAAGCCTGGCTTCTTGTGATATGTATAGGCTTGGGCCTTGGTGTAGAACTTCTGAAACAATGCGGTTTATTCATAGTCTCTCTGTTGGATTTAACGGCTGATTTTCATTGCTGGTTTGTTTTCTTCCACTGACATAAGCATTTTAGAGCTTTTTAATTTTGTTTGTTTTCAAGTCTGTCCTCCCACCTGAAGTATTTACTTCTGTTTTTCCAATATTCTGAGAAATGCACTGTCTCATTTGTCTGCTATAGTTGACCTTATTTCCATCCCTTCATGCCAAACACTAACTTTACCTATAATTCCTCTTTTCCTGACCTTTCTTGTCTTTACCCTGGGAAGATCTGGTAACTTCTTAATATTCACTCCTAGTCTTGTCTGAGCAGTCAAGTACAGAAAGGGGCAAATATTTTTTCTCTTCTCATAAAGAATCTTGGTAGATATTGCAGCAACCAAAGATGGGGTAGAGAGGGTATCCTTTAGCCCTGTTCACTCCAGAAGTGTCACATTTTGATTCTTCTTTTGGTAGATACTTCCCTGTGCAAGGATACACTTTTGGGGAGGAAGATGGGCCTATTTGACCCCTTGGCTAACCTAAGAACTGCATATAATTTCCCCAAGTTTTCCTTTCATTTGGATTTATTAAGTTGAAGCTACCACAAGCATCCTTATGTCAGTCATCCTTGACTGCCCCAATGTAGGCAGATTAAAAGACATCAGAGTTCATTCATTTTGCAAGTTGTGATGATGGTATACTCCATCTCAGGTCTCTTTCTTACAAGTTCTTGAATAGCTCATTTCCAAAAAACATTTCTCTTGCTGACAGATAGGACAGAAAGAGCAAATCTGTTTTCTTGGTTCAGAGCCCACCACGCAATTTTTTTTTCCTGACCCTCATGTTGCAGACCCTTTCCTTGTTTCCTTTCTTGGCAGTCCCCTTCCGTGTGGTGTAGCTCCCACAGCTTCTGCTGGCCAGTACCTCTGAAATCTCCCTGGCTCTGAGACGGTGTCTGTCTGGCTACTGCCTCTGTCTCCCACAGTGCAATGTGAGTGAAGAACCCCTCTTTTAACTCCTAGGCTGCCGCTTCCCATGGACACAGACACCAAATCCTGCCATCTCCTGGTTAGCAAGGCAGTCCCTGAGCTCTCTGCGGAGACAGAGAACTGCCGTTTTCCGTGCTCAGCTGGACTTCTACACCTGTCCCATGACCAACACGGAAGTGTGCATATACTTACTAGTGACCTACCCCTTATAGCTCTTTATGTCCTTTATTATCACACTTTAATGACTTTCATCTATCAAAATATAGTTGAGAATTCCTTCTCTTCCATATGTGCTTAGGCTTGACAGGAGGGGGAATATCACGCGCAGGCAATGAGCCTGCCTTGCTTAGTGAGCTGAATAATTAGTAATTTACAAATTCAGTAAACAGTAAATGTGCTCTTGACCTTCCACTCTCACCAGCTGCCTGATGAGGCACCCAGCTGACACGTCCAGCTGCCTAATGCCTTTTCCCCCTGTAAAGCCCCCTCCGAAGCTCCTACTTGCTCTGTGCTGGTGTTTCAGAAGGCAGCATGGTACTGCCTACGCTGCATTGTGCTTTCTGATTCATACTAATCCCCTCATCTTCCTATGGAACATTAAACATAATCACGATATTGAAAATGAAGGCGTTGCAGATTTAAAAGTGGGATCTGCTTAACTAAAAATAGCATTAAAGCAAACCCTGTCCTTCTGTACTGAAGGGCTGGCTGGTATTTACAGTGCTGTAGAGTCATCAGACTCGAGCATAGGAATAGGAAAGAATGCCAACCAAGGGGGACCAGGAATTATAGGCTTGTTCTGGTTTATTCCAAGATCTGCTCCTCCTTAACTGTGTGACCTTGAGCTTGTCATATGACGTGCCCAAACCACCATTTATTCTTCTGTAACATAGCTATAAGGCTGGTTTTGCACCTCCTGTGTGTGAATGAAAGAATTTGTATTTGCAGAGTGCTTCAGGAGCCTTAGAGCTCTCCTAGTGATCAGCAGACAGCCGTGGATATATTCACTATTCATTTCTCTGAATTCTAAAAGAAAAAGGTTTTTATAATAGAAAAGTTCAGGTCATTCTTTGGGAAGAACGTATCTACAGTGCACCTTCCAATATCCAGCCCCAGCTACCAAGATTTCAAGATTCACTTTGGACAGCAGTATGCAGTTTGAAGCTAGCTTTTCAATACTGCATACCAAGGCAGCTACAATGGAAGGAAAACACCATATTTCCTTCTCTTACTCTTATTTAGCTTTCTGTGCTCCAGAACTTTGCTGTTCCTTTGATACTTCCATGTGATTCTGTCAAAGTACTGACATTCAAAACAAGACCATATTTATGATAAGAACATTTTACTTTTCAATAGGTAAGCTGTATAAATGATGCATCTCCTGAACTTTTTTCCCCTTTCTAGAGGATTGACTGTTTTCACTAATGTGTAATTTCAGAGAGGCTGTTACAAATTTGATGTTGAAATGACCTGGTTAAAGCTAAAAGTGTTCTAATATTAAATTAAATCAATCTCTCTCCTAGGTCCCTTAATTCTAAAAGCTGAAGCTCTAAGGAAAGCACCAACTGTCACAAGTCTTGCCAATCTGCTTATGCATCTCACTATATCAGTTTTCCTTCCCTTCACTCTCCCTATTCTCTGCAGTTGACTCAGGCTTTTTTTCTAGGTCTTAAAAGCCTATTTAAAACTCTACAGCTTGCCTCCCACACTGTCCTCTCTATAGTAACAAGCAGCTACAGTCTGTGTTCAGATGTCTTGTGGTCTGCTTAGGGCCAGGGTCTGCAAGCTAGTCTGGGTATGGTACATGTGTTCAATATGGCAGGACCATCTAAATACCCAACTTTTAAAATCAAATACAGTGAGAAAGGATTGAGCAAGCTAATTACTGCAGATCTCATTAGCACTGGTGAGCCAGTTAAAGCCCTATTCCATTAGATCTTGTTCCTCTTTTCATTCTGTAAGGTAACTAAAAGAGCTCAAGAAGTTTACTTTCCCTTTTATCAGAAGTAAGCAGTCTTTGATAGACATCGCTGGTTCTAGGGCTCTCAGAATATTTGATACTGGCCCTTGGCTGAGCTTAGGTAAGTCTCATGATTGATTATATCATCTTAAACCACCGGGGTGCCTCTTGCACACTCACCTCTCCAACTGAGACTTGAACCAGGGGAAAGTTAAAATGTCAGGATATTTCTGCCTTTGGAAATGCAGTGAACAGAATGCAACTGCAGGCAGTTAAAACAGTGTGGAAGATAAGAATTGTGGTAACTGTGTTGTCATGGACAACCCTACACTGTGAAGGAATAAAACTGCTATACTTAACTTTTACCTTATGTAGAGCCAAAAGGAGCTAAGGTTGAGGCAATGCTTTTTGTTGTGACTTGCTGGCTATTATTTTTGGAATGGCTGCCTGAACCTCAAGAAGACAGTATTGTAAACAAGGCTCTGCTTTTCCCTCCTCATTCTTCTTGTCCACATTTAGACATGGAGTGATCTGTGGTGATAATATGCATTTGGTTTCTTTATATCTCTGAAGCTGTCATTTGCAATAAGGTGCTATTGTGTTTTGCTGTCATAAAATTAAAATTTTTGAGAGGTCACATTTCATTTTGGGTTTTCTACTGAGGTTTATTCTGGCTTAGGTATTTCTCAGACATCTATTACTGCTGTCATGGCTATAAAATAGACAAGGATAAGCAGGCTACAGGAGATATTTTTTGAACTCAACGGAATTAGGTTTTTTTCGCCTATCAGTCTGGATCTGCTCTCTTGGTAACATACCCATAATAATAAATCTGGTTCTGTGACAGTACAGCTAACTAAATTGCATGTACACAGCACAGGCGCTAGAACCCAGGATCCACTGTTTGAAAAGCTACAGGTCTTGACCACTGTTGTTGAAGAAGAGCAGCTCATGCTATTTTATTGACTTGTAGTCTGTCCTCTGTGCAGGGGAGATGTCACAGGCACAGGGAGAGGCACGCATTCTGACCGAGCTGATGCCACCGAGCAGATGTATACATAAGCAGACATTTACATAACAGAAGGTGGTAGAATTTATGTAAACTCGGTGTTTTATCTCCAATATACTCGAACGTACTCTTGGGTGTTGCTAGCTGAAACTCAGATTTTCTGCTTCTAATTAAAAGAGCATCTGTTTTGAATAGCCTCGAAAAATGATTCCAGGCTAAGAGACATATCCAAAAAATAGCTGCTCCTCTAATTAGTACGCTGAATGCTTATCTGTTTTTCTTCTTCCTAGTATAAAATGGTTTCATTGAATGTAGTGTTCACTTCCATTGCAACCTGTCCAATAAATCAGAAAAGAGATGTCAACATGTACCACATTAAAAAAATGGTTTATGTGTTAAAAATAGAACAATGCACTGTTTCATGGCATATAATGACATTTACATAAATGGCATGATGAGCATAATGTGGGATATGGCATTCCATACTGTGCTATGACTTGCCATTTTGAAGTGTTCAAGATCTAGCAGATATATTTGATAAAGAAGAGCATTTCCTTTAACGAGAAATGTTGAAACTAACCCACTGCAGTGGAATTTTATTTTATTTCAGTGACCTTCAAAGCTTATCATGATTGCACAGCCATGTAAAGGAAGTATTTTAAGAACTTTTTAAAAATCCCAATACCCAGTCTTTCCAAGGAGAGATTGTTTTCATGCAAGCAACAATGAATATTGCTAGTTAAAGCTAAAACTGAAGTATTCTATTAGAGATATGAAAACTTGTATGAAAGTCTGGTTTTATCACATCAGAACTTAGGAAGATTTTGAGACAGTTGTTTGGAGCAGACTGTTGATCCAGGGTATAAAAGGAGCAGTCAGGGAAGATAAAAGCCATTGCTGAAAAGCTAAATATATTGGCATCACTATTCAGGAAAAAGGTGATCAAAGAAATCCTTCTAGCTGTACTGTTTTTTGAAACCAGACATTAATTGCAGAAATATTGAAGATGCCATAAAAGAGGTGTTATTTACAGAAATCTTCCAGTCTCTAAGTAAAGAGTGCCAGGACTTGAGATTATTTACCTTCATGTTCAAAAATATGTTAAATAGAAATAGTTCATCTAGCAATGTGATATATTACCTGCTCCTCAAAATGTTACCAGAGGCAGAGCCTGTGATGTCTCCCCCTTGGGTCCAGGGATGACTGCAGGTTGACTGTAAGTCTGATTTGCAAGCTAGGCAAATTAGTAGGAACTGTAATAAAGAATACAGTTGGTAGACACACAGGTAGCTGTAATACACCGGAGAAGAGGTGAGAGAACCTTTGTAAAAGGGATGGCACCACCTCACACCTCTGTGTTTGTTAACACTGTCAAAGGCTTCACGAGGTATGAATGCAAAATCATTAGGGTTTTAGGAAAGCAGCAAAGAAGGTTCTTCATGAGGTCTGTAAGGGCATGTTGGTAACCCTGGCATGAGAGGAATAGTCCATTTCTGAATTGAGAACCAAATAACAGAAAACAAAGAGGGGGCAACTAAGTGCTTAGTTTTCCATAAGAAGGAGGTTTCCAGTAGCCTACTCCGATGTTATCTATAAAGGAGAGAAAAATTGAGGTGACCTAAGTTTTTCAAGGTGATCAGCTCAAAAGCCAACTACAGGGAGTTGTAGGGTGGCAAATGAAAATCAATTTACAAAAAGGAAAGCAATATATATGTGTGTAGCTGATGTGATTCATAGNACGTGTGTTCCATACACATACACGGGGGTGTCTGCTAACATCACTGCCATTCCTGCAGACCCAGGAAACTCCACCACTGCCCTTCCTGTATCATGTATCCCCAAGGCTTCCTGCTCTTGTTTCAGTGAGGCAGCAGGTAACTGAGCACAGTTTTCTAAGCCCTGCAGAAACACCTAATGGACTGGGAAGAAAGCAAGGCAGGTAAATATTAATTTGCACAGAATATATCCCATAATGATAACAAAACACTGTAAGCCCAGCCCTTTGCAAAGTGAATCCAGCAAGTTTATATGTAGCTCTGCATAGTTAATCATGTCCATGAAAATCCCACATGGGCAGCAAAAGAAAAGAGCAGCTATCATGCTTACTGTGCATGAGACATATAGCCATCAACGTACAAAAATAGTTGTCTGCATACTGTATGTCAGCAGCCTTGTCAATTTGATCATAGCTTCAACTCTATCTGGTTACAACTTAAAAACCCCAAATCTTTGTACAAGGTGCATTGTCATTACAGACTTCAGTGGTAATGCTGTGACTGTCTTTTTCATGATAATAGATGCTTTCAAAAGGTAGCTGAAGTTTGGCCATAGTATTTGTTCTGCCTTGGCTCATTGAAAACATATCTTATTAAAAGAGATTGAAAAATAATAACAGCAAGTGTATCTTGCTGGTTGTTTTGCAGTTGGCATCATTATAAATGATGCCCCGTAGCTGCAGATGGCCTGGGCTGAAGGAGAGCTGTACATTTTATCACTTCATTGTAATGACAAACTTACTGTCATCTTCAGAGAAATAGAAGAAGCTGAATTTCCAGCAAAACAGGGCAAAATATTATGTATTTCACTCAGGGTAACAAATGAAAAGTGTACAGAAACTTTAGCACAGAACTGGAGAAAATAACTAGCATGAAGGCAGGAAGAATTTGCCATAATCGGTGCCTTTCTCCGACAAGGCTAACTAAGTGAGAAATAATTCACAGCCAAGAGTTTGTCAGAGCCAGGAAGATAATTCACATTATGGGCATTTTTTTCTTCACAACTTCCCATACATGTAGATAGCTCCTTGCCCCTTCCTGGTCCCAGGCCCCAGTCTGAAACAGGAGGTGTGTGTACATCTATAGCCATCAGATGGGAGCTTGGATGAGATCTCAAATGGCAGTTTTCCTTTGAGCTTGTGTAAGTGTTTATTATATGTTTTTTTAGAAGATTTGCATTTCAGGAACCCCTTGTGGGAAGGGATTTTTAAAAATATTTTAACTTTTTTTACTCCAGGATCTACTACAATTTTAAAAATACATGCTATTTTGTGTATAGCTGCATTTGTTTACATGAACTATATATTTTGTGTCTTTTTCCTGAGTGAGTGACCATGAAAAGGGGAGAAATTGCACTTTTGGAAAGCAACTGATGCTGATGGATATAAAGTTTTGGAGTTCAGTGTCTTCATGTGAACAAATTCAAAATCCCATTCTTCATGCTCATAGAAAGCAAAAATAATGACCCATAATTTAAGCATCTTTACTTAAAACATACGACAAATGGCAAACAACATGCATTTTTTTATATACATATAGAAAAGAGTCATCCACTTCCCTTCCATACATGATACCTAATCAAAACAGATTTGAATCAAATTAACAGAAAACATGTTTTAAAACTTTGTCTAGGTTCAACTGCTGACTATGTTATTATTTAGCATTTCAGTAATTAATCTTGATTTAGCTAAAATAGGCTTGTCACTGACCTTTACCAAATAGATTTACTATCCCAAAAATGACTGTATGCAGAGATTTACACTCAAATAATCATGTTCTGCACATCTTTCATTTGATTGGTATAAATCCATGCTGAGATTAGATGGGAGGGAAATGACAATTCCAGCAGCAGAATGTGTGCATTTCAGATGTGACCTGGCGGAGCAAGCTGGCTGGGGACAGCAGCAGAGACTCAGGCACTTGAAAAAAGGCTGAGCACTTGCTAGCAGCTGTTGATGTGGCAATGGAAAATACTGAGGGTTCCAGAGATTACAGAGGTATAATTTGGCCTGCAGTGAAAGTAAGCAGAAATGCTCTCTGAAAAGAACTACCGTTGTAATCAATGAGGTTTTGCCATCAGCCATAATGAGAAAAGCTAATGGGTGTTTTTCTCTGTGTACATTTTTACTTAAAAAGTATTTTAACAAGAGATTTTTATGCACAGTAGTGTATGGTTTTTTTATCAAGACAGAATCATGTCTGGTAAGCAACACTTCCCATTATGAGCTGTAGTTATATCTTCATTGTGTTTAGAATGTATCAGAATATAGTATCTATTAGAAACATAAGGAATAAACGTTTCATAGTTTACAGTATATTACAAATATATTAGGATTTTGGAATGCTGCTAGCATTTTAAGATGTTGCTTTTAATTTTGAGTTCATTTCACATTCCAAGATGCCATTGTTTTAGGAACCATTAACAAGCCCTCTAATTCATTTCATGCTGTGTAATACATAGTATGATCAGCAGGAAAACATTATTCCCAGAAGGTGTGATCCTGCATTCTTTTGAAATCAAGAGAGGACATTTTGTTGTGGCATTAGATGCTACTATTGAAGGTTCCAGAACAATGGTTGTTAACTTTTCATAATTATGAACTTTTTTGCCAGGATTACTGTCTATGTAAGCACTAACTCCACAAACTACATGGAGCAAGACTAATTCTGGTTGGCTTTGGGGGGAAGGAGGGAGGAAGGTGGAGAGGGGTATTAAATATAATTTCTAGGGGTTTTTTCATGACTGTCTTTGCAACCAAAATGACTTAGGGTAAAAAGTGAGATTCCTCCCATCCCTTCTTAATTAGCCACACTGAGAAATAATACCTTTAATAGGTTTGTAGAACTTAGTTTGATATGGCTAAAACAGAACACTTTTTAAAATCCCCTCTCGCAGAAATGTGTAACAGACCTGTAACAGCATAACCTATGCTAACAAAATATTTGATGGGCAGGGAAACAAGGTTTCATGTTAAATTTATCATGGTGTGTTCTTGCTTTACTAATTCTATGTATTCTCTACAGGAGCTCCCTCCTCCTTTGGCCCTTTATAATACAATTTCAGTGTGACTTCCCTATGGCTACAAGCTTGCTAATGGTGTGGGTTTTAAGGACAAAGAGAAGCCAGGAAGAACTTGCATTCTGGGGTCTTATTGTTTGTCTTGAGGCAGATCAGCTAACAATCCAAAATCAGTTTATCATAGAAATTGCTTATTTCATGGTGACCTTTCCCAACAGAAAAGCAATAATGAAAAATTATTTAGGATATTTTTTTCCTTGTAAGATTTACTGCACCTTCCTGTTACTTCATTGCGATGGCAAAATAGCAACATAACCCCTACCCTCATAATCTTTTCTATGGGCTCATCTTTAAAATATCTCAACTAAGTGTTAATATTAATTTTCATTACTGCTGTCACTATGATAAAGAGATATGAGAGACATATGAGATAAAATGAATGCTATCATTCCTAACGTACAGATGAAGACCTGAGAAAAGCAGTTATTTATTCTAAAGCTGTTCACTAGTTCTGACAATCTGTTTTAATACATACAGGAATAGGGTTTTTTTCAAAGCACTTAAAGTTGTGTAGGATTTCATGGGCTAACAGAATAAATAAAATCTGGACTTTACACTATGTTGACTTTACAATATGTTGAATTCTAGATGGAAATAGCTCATATTTTTAAAGCAATCACTTGGACAGAAGGTCAATCAGCAGATGTAAAGGATTAAAAAAAGTCACTTAATATGCTTACACTTAGAAATGCTCTAAGTGAGGTTTATAGAATTTCTAAGATCTAAGGGGGAGGAGTTTTACAGAGAAAAATCAGAAAAAGAAACAATGGAGAAATCACTTAAATGCATATTTCCCCAGCTGGAGTGTAACATCTTACCTTTACATTTTCATTCCAGGATTACAAATGTCACACCACATCATGCTTTGCAAATGCCTTCAAGAATAGTTGCTACTTGGTGAAAGCACAAAACATTTAGAAAACACTGCTTTAATCACAAAACTAGCGTTCTTCCACTAACCCCAAATAGTACCCGATACAGTCTTTATTCTGCTTCTGACAATAAGAAGCATCATGAAAACAGCCCTTCCAATGGCATTTTTTACTGTGACACCCAAGTTGTTACATCCTGTATTATAGTGTGATGTTTAAACAGGTTTTTGAGAGAAAAAAGGATTAATAATGATAGTTTAGGTTTCTGAGGGATAATAATTGGAGAGAGACCCCAGCTAGTTAAAGAGGGTGTTTCCTTCTTGTTACAGTAGCTATTCTTCTACCTCTTCTTGCTAGATATTTTCCTGCTGGCTGATGCTTAGCTCACAACCTTAATGCCAGTATAGTATTTGGTCTCCTATGCCTGCAGCTGTTTTGATGCCCCAGAATGCATATAAATTCTGCCCGCCTTTTCAACAGCTAAAGTTTGGAGTAAAGAAAGTTAAAATTCATTTGATACTTACCATATCTTCCCATGCCTGGTAATTCCTCCAACAAGCTTGCACTGGTTTCCATTAGTGAAGCAGAAGTATCTCTTGGCAATCACAAATGATAGTGAACATCACTTATTTTTTTCTTTAAAAGTACCAGCTCTGAGTCTCCAGCTAGATGTTCTGCACCAGAAATATAATGATTTCACCTGCAGTGGCATCGGCAGCATCAAGTGAAAAGGGATTGAAATAGAGAGTGAGTGCTTCTATTTCTCATTCTCTTCTGTGCTTGTCATCATGCTGCCATTTCGGATATTGAGATCACTCAACCTTGACATGAGCAAACCTGTCTCTGAGGACAAGATGGCAAGTGAAAGAGCAGCTTTTAGACTAGAGTCTTTTGAAAACACATTATTGCAGGCAATTGTGAAAATTCAGCATTTGTCTTCCCAAACGTAAACATTTTCCTTCTTACTTCTATCATGTAAGTGTACATTCCTCACCTTGGAAATGAGAAAAAAACCCAAATTTTAAAGCTTTTTTGAGAATATTTGAATGATCCAGCCATCATACTGGATAAGGTACTGAAGGTGGTAAAAACACCTGTTTCAAACACAGTCTGATTTCTTTTAACATAATCAAACTTTGTTGGCGCTGCAAACCATCCCCATACAAATAAGGAGCTGTGTTCTTGTAGATCAAGAAGCTGTAAATGTATCTTAGGTTTTATTTCCCTTGCATTTTTACTGTTTCTATCAAGAATCACTCATAGGCTGTTAATTGGCATAGTAAAAAGAGAAAAAAGAGAGAAAAAACATTAAGTGGAGTGAGGTTTCACATGTCAGATGGAAATTTGGGGGAGTGGAGCTCTTTTCTTCATTCTGACAGTTTTCCTGAGATCCTAGGTACAATCTTAATTATCTCATCTGTTACCCATCAATAAAATGGGAGAAATTGTACTTTATCTTTGTTTCACTGTGATGCATTGAAGAGAAGTACCTTTCAAATTTTAAGTTTCATAGATACTTCAGTAATGGGCAACAAGGAAGAATAAAAGATAGCAGCTTCCTCAAGAAAGATCAAATTTGACAAGTTTAGCCGAAGCAAACTTAAGCACTGAGTAGACAACGGTCTGACCTGCGTTGGTGGATGATCTCGAAGTGTACCAGCTTCCTAAATAATACTTTCATGCAGGAGAACCCTTTCCTTCCTTAAAGAGCTTCAGTTAGGTGCCCTTGTGTCCTTTGCATCTTTATACTTTGACTTTGTTCTGCCGAGTGGGTCGTGCTCGGGAGCGGTTTTCTCTTTGCACATCAGGACTGTGTGATGTGTAGCACCAGCAAAAACTCAAAACATTTCCTGTGGCTGCTGTTTCTGTCCCTCCCTACATTTGAGATGAAGACAAGAGCAAGTTTCAGGATCACAGGTGTGCATTGCATGTCTGCCCTACTGCATAGAGATGATTTATTACATCTTAGGTTAACAGGTGGTAAAGATCAATAAAGGAAAGTGCAGGGAGACACAGATATTTCTGGTTTTTCTTTTAATCTCTACAGAAATAAGTTGAGACCTTCTGAAGATCAGAAGGTTTTGAACCTTTCTTTGAGACAGAACGGAAATGTCCTACTGGGACATTGAGCAATATCTATCCAGACATGCTGCTTCTGTGTTAAGTTTCATCTATCAAGGTCCTTGACAGTGTTTTGAGAACATTAGCTATAATGAGATTAGTTTATGAGATCAAGGAAGGACAAAAGTTCTGAAAAAAAGTGCTACTGAAATTTTTTTAAGTTCTCACTGAGTTAGACTAACTTTAGCCATTGACTACCCCTTTTTGTTCCTTTTAGATCACAGTTGAGTTTTAAATGGAACAGCACCAATAGGATCACAAAAATGGCATTTTTCCTGTCAAATTTGTTTGATTTCTTTTGATGTCACGTGAGCTTTAGTTGATTGTTTCCTTTTTCATTTTACTAGTGATTGCTGACTGAAGAAGGAACTGTATTTGTCCTTTTTAGGCTGGTGCCAAGCTAGAAGCATATTACTGCTGCTGTCCAGAAAGTTGAACAAGAAATAAGATCTTTGTATGACATGGCAGGGCTGGGGTCTTGGGAAAATGCAGTCAAAATTTTCTTGAAATTTGTATCCAGGTTGAAATCACTGGTCAGTGAATTTGTCTTTCATCTATTTCAGTACCTTCTATCTCCTGCTGAAATTAGGTTTGCATGCTGTGTAGCTAGAAATGTTTCAGCTGCCTCTTTGAAATGTCATAATATATTTTCTTTGTGGTATTGGACAAAACCTGCCCGTGGGAGTAGGGAGCTGGGGCAGCTCTTAAAGGCTCAGCTACTTCAGGGTCGCACACATCTCTGCTCTCCCTTTCAGCTGCTGCTAGATGAGCCTTGTAGTTAAAATTACAGCAGAAGATAGGTTATGATATTTTGATTCCCAGTTTGAAGTTCATGATTCTCAATAAATGTAAATAGGAAGGCAATGATAGCAGCAGCAACTTCTTGAGGACGGGCCGTGTGCCTCCTCAGGTGGAGCTGTGTCCTGTTTTTCGGTTACACGGGTGGCAGCACTGTAAATACCCTGCTTCGTGCCAGGCTCACTCGGTGTAGAAGAGGAAGGAATTACTGGTTTTCCAGTAAAAAATATGTGATGGGATAAAATGTTTTACAACTGTGTAAACCCTTGAAGCAATTTATGACTGCACTAAGGACAAGTAATCAAAATCTCTTGTTTGGTCTCTACTGATAAGGAGGTTTTCCAGGTAACTTCTTACCATGTTTACAGATGTTAATTAACAACACAAAATTTCACCCTATTTCAGCTGAATTTTTTTAGTCTTTCCCTGCATTGCTTCTCAAGGCTGGGATCCTGATGACCATGTGAAACTGTTCTTTTTATAACTATTATAACTGTTTTATAACTGTTCTTTTTATAACAACATTTAGGTTTTGAAAAATCACAATCATGACTTCCTTCAGTCTCCTACATTGTACTCTGAATTCCTTCTGACTTTTTTAAGGGTCCTCTTCCTCTAAGCCCATTATCTTGTTAGCTGTTTTAATGTGTGCTCTCTGCAGCTTCTTACAGCTTTGTCTGTGCATTGCTCCTGGCTCCTGTTTAAGACTTTACCTCAGTCAAGGCTTCATCAGCACAAAGCAAGGTGGGATACTTTAGCATGTAATGGATGTGGTCATTTCATGCATTTAAGATCATAAAATTCTGCTCACCTAGTTGCCTTATTTTTCTTCTGTTTTATTTCAAAGTTTGAAAATAAAACCTTTGTAAGCTCTGATTTATATTGCCACAGAGCTTATGTTGCCAAGACAACTATAATAAATGTTCTCTTCTGGAAAAACCCTTTTAGACATAAGAAGCTTTCCCAGATACACCATTCAAGCTGAAATGTTGTAAAATAAATAGTGAATTCACTAACATTTTTCCTTACACTGTCCATTTAGTTGACATGGCGGTGTTATTCCCCATTCCGTATTTGCAGCTTGTTATTCTTCATCCTCATTTGACTAGCATAAAGGAAAAAAATTACATTTTTGTCTTGATGTTTATTGAGTTTAAAAGGAGCAGGAAGTGTTTCTGGTCAAATATTTTAGGTAGTAGAAATGTGTGCTCTCTGTGTTGCTCTGACATCAATTATCAGTATCTTCATAGGGAAAAAGCGAGGGAGGCTTAATTTCTGGCAGAAATACGTTAGCTGCTAAAGCAACTAAAGAAATTAGCAAGATTGTTGTTGGAGTTTTTTTATCGATTTCTGGATTTTTTTCATGATTTCATACTTCACTTTCTCAGTGCTGCATAATGCAAGGTGTCTAGGGGCAACAGTACTGACTCTGGATCGATTCTGCACGTTTGGAAGCTGTAGAAAAGAGAGATATAAGCTGCTACCATAGTTTAACCAGTGGAATCAATTAGACCTGTGCTTCAGTTCATTGTCATTGGTCTTTAGTGTTTGTACTTGTTTATGAAAGAACCAAAATCACATCACATGAATACAAGGTTACATATCACAGCCTCCATACTGAATAATTTAACACTGCATCTCAACTGTTACATGAACAATCATCAGTTTACATTATGAGTGTTAATGAAAGCCACAGGAAATAATCCATATAATATTGTGAATGAAAACAGCTCTATTTCCATCTTGAAATGGAGTGGTGTGGTTATTGTACAGCTGGTGTTGGATAAATTAAATCTGTGGTTGCACAGCACAGTCTCCTCTTGACAGGGAGCCTTGGCCATTGCATAGACACATAGTGAGGAGTCATAGCTTATGGGAGAGGAAAGAAGTTGAAGAACACACACTGCAGGCAGTATGAAACACTAGAGCAATGCCTTCGAAAGCCATTAAGATTAATAATAAGAGGTATTGCATTTTCATACAAACCCAAACCAACCTGTGTAAAATCAGAATCCTTGAAAAAAATTCTGTGTGACTGACTAGTCAGCATCTCCTGAGCAAAATTGTTTGAACTGAAATATTTTGGCCATTATTCTATTTTCAGTCAAGGTAAGGAACACAGGAACTATTTACATAGGCAGATTCCAAAGCACTTATTTTTGCAAATGGGTTAAGATACAATGGATAAATGCACAAAGGGCTTTAGTTCTCATAAATCTCTGTTGTGATTTTTTCTTTTCCACAACAGCTAGTTTCAGAAAGCCATAAAAGAGCTTTCAGAAGTAGAATGAGGAACTAGCAGGAGCAGCCATGAATGCACGTAATCCCTTCCTCCCACTAGCCCTCTAGAGGATACAGAGTACTGAGAAGCTCATTTTAAAAAACTATCATTAGCCATGACTTTTCAAAAAGGCACAAGTCTTTACAGATATAGCTGTTCTTGTTCTAAACATGTTTCAGTCACCAGAATTTGGAAGATAAAGAGACATCTGAAAAGCTGTATAACATAATGGCTGATTAAAGATTCTGCATCCCTAAGAGCGCGTGAACACAGCTAAGACAGAATTTTCTTCCTTTTGTAAAAACACACACCAATTCTGCATTTATATAAAGTAATCCTTTAAGGTGGGTAAAAAGAGGTTCCTGGCAACAGAGAGGTCTTTGTGGAAGAATATGTTACTTTCTGTAGAGTTCCATCAACATATTCAAATTTCCTTCCAAGAATCTTCCAAGAATTAGCATATTTTTTTATAACTCCTTCTCAGATACACTGTGTCACTTGCTCTCACAGTTCCCATTTATAACTGATATCACATGAGCGTCATTAAGACACGGAGCAGAGCCTGAGTTGTTATGACACAGAATCACATATATGGACATAAACTTTCTTTGGCAAGTAGTTTAGAGATTTTTTTTATTATTATTTTTAAGATAGCATATCTATGCTAAATATAACTGCAGTCAAAACTGAAATAAATGGGGGTGCTGGGTCTCATCAAGGTTTTGCTCCGTTCCAGATCATCTTGGCAGAGAGCTGTGGATGCAATTCCCCAGAAAATTGCCAAATGCTTTCAGCCACAGGAACTAAGCTAGACATCAAACTCAAATTTATTTCACAGTAACCTGTACCCTCATTTGCAGGTAAGAACCCACTCGTTATTTTAAGTAATTTTCTTCAGTCATGGTAGGGATGGCCCAGATCAGGCTGCTAGGTTTTGTGGTAGGTTTCCACTTCCCCCTCTGCACAATCACTACCTAGGGTAATTTACAAGTGTTATTTACTAAGCTCTAGGTGTGATTTCTCTTGACCCCTCCTGTTCCCTTCCTGAGGCACATGATGAAGACATTGTTACTGTGGGGCTGTCCTGTGACCTGTGCCATAGGCAAGGAATAGATGTTGTAAGACTCTTCCTGCAGCAGATATCTCCTGCATGGTTACCTGAAACTGGGAGTGCTGGTGTGGGTCACACACACACACTCTGCCTGCCTTCCCGTCCTGTCCTTCTGTCTCCTGAGAACATTATCAGCCCTGCCATCCCTGCATCTCACACACAGAAGAAGCAGCCAGCTTTAAACTCCACAAATGAAATACAGCCATCAACAGATCTGTGGCAGACTGGAGCTCGGTGTGGGCTCACTGCCTGAATATTTATTTAGCTTCCTCGGCAAGTTTTCCAGCTGAATCTGTCTGCAGCAACTACATGGCTAGAACTCAGCTGGGTGAATGTGTGCATTAACCTGCAGTACAAGCTTAATGCTACAAAATGAGCTATAGGGAATGTAGAACAAGATGACTGGCACCAGCATAAGAGTGTTGGATGCTTTTAGCTAATCCCTCCTTTAAGGTGTTCTCCAGTAAGTGATTGCGTACTAGCTTTATAAGTTAAAAGTTAAAGAATAACTTTCAACCAAAGTAAAGGGACTAAAGCAAAATGATATATTGGGAAATGATGCAACTTTTGATTTACTCTGATGATTCTATGGCTCAGCAAATCTGTATTTCTGTCATGTACAGGGTAAGATTCACAGTTTATATCCCCAACAAAATGTTGCGAATGTGAATCATACTAAATCTTGCAACTTCAGGCAAAGAAACAACTCCCAAAGTAGCCATATTCCAAGAAGAAATAAAGAAATATATAGCTACCTACTACTATCACAAATATTAAAATATATTATCTCTAATGAAAAAAAGCCCAGTACACCCAAATAAAAAGGGATAATCAACTTGTAGATGGTGGCAGACTCCATAAATCTTACAGTGTGGCAGCAGTAGAGTGCTGGGTGGCTATTAATTATACCATGTTACAAATTACAGAATGCAAGACCTGATCCATGCAGCCATTTGAATACCAGTGCCAAGAGGAGGGGACAAGCAGCCCTCAGGGCAATTAGGATCTCCCAATGGGCTGCTAATGCAGTTGGAATCTTCCTCTTTCCTCCGTTTTGCTCTTATTGCTTCTTCTCATTTTCTTCAAGCTCAGGTAAGTAAAACGTTCATGTAAGATGAGAGAGATTCCTTAAATGTA
>WEIT01016425.1:7853-18393 GCA_013389985.1 Dryoscopus gambensis | reverse complement strand
TTGAGCAAAGTAGTAGCGCAAACTAAATCCCCCCACTATTTGTGACTTACAGGTAAAAAAATTTGGAATTCCTATAGAAGGACAAGATGGAGATATTTTAGAACAATATGATTATATTTTTAATGTGTCAAATACATCTACAACCCTGGAATACATTTGCAATCTATCCGATTAATCTAACTATGTCAGTGTCAGATGTGATTTGAAGAAACAGAAGAAAGAAATGCAATTAGAATTTCAAAAAGGCATAATATGTTTATTCTTTTTTGTGTTCCTTCTTTCCAACTTTGCCACGTGTTTGTCACCCCTCTCCAGTCTGACCTCCAAGATAAACAACCAAACATGCAAAACATGAGGTTTCTTATTTTTTACTCATAGCCTTTTTTCCCTCTCCTTGCTATTTCAAACCCAATAAATATTTCAGTTGCAGTTTAGGCATTTTCAGACTTAAAGAGAAGAGTTTCTTGCTTTTTAAAAGTAACAAATATGAAAAAAAATTGATTTTTAACTGTTTCATACACTAAAATATTTCTCTTAGTTCACTAAGACTTTCTCAGTAAAATGCCTCTTGATAAGCCTCTGGTTTTCTCTGGATTATGCCAAATTCTCCTACAAAACTGAGTCAAAGCCTTTTGAATATTCTCAGCTTGGTGGTGTGTAGGGCAAGGACTTCAACTGAGTGTTGTAGCTTGCATTAAAACTGTCTGGTGTGCTAAGGATACAGCTAGGCCTGCGCCAAACACACAGCAGGCTTTGGAGTACAGGTCCAGGGAATAACCACCATGCTGCACACCCTCACCTTCAAGCAGCCAAAGAACACCTGGCTTAAAGCATTCATTAGATGTGTGCTTAAAAGGCCAAAGTTGTACTTCAGGAATACATACTAATTTAGAATGGAATTAGCAGCTACTTGCTACAGTGAGATTTCCCAGCTGAGAGACTCTTCTGGATGCTCTGGGCAGCTTCTTACACAAAATACTGAAAATGAATAGCAGCACAAAACCTCTTAACTCCCTACACTTACCAAAGGCATTTTTTTCCCACTCCCTCTCCTCCAATAGACTTTTTTTTGCCAGTGTTTCTGTTTATCCCCTCAGGGAAATCAAAGGTGAGTGTGTGTCTTTGCTCTTTTTTTTGCTCCATCTGATATTGCATTAGCTCTGAGTCACCTGCATTCTCCCGAGCTCTCAGTCTGATCTTGTCTAGGAAGTGTACTCATTAACTCAGCTGAAACAACAGTTTACAAAGACATCACTAGCATAATGTACAGAGTCAAGGTCAGGTTGCTTAACATATGCATTTGTTCAGCTGTTTTTGAATTTTCTCCTGCAAGCGTGAGCTTGGGGACTGAGTGAGCAAGCTCAATGCTCTCAGAGATCATAAATGGAATAATTAGATGTAAGGTTCTTGCATCTGCGAAACTGGATTTTCAGCTTTTAAATTTTTTTCTTTGCTGTTGTTTAAAGACTTTTTATAAAATTAGCTACTATGAATAGAAGAGATAATGTTAGAGTGTAATACATTTTCTGAGAAATACTTAAATATGTAAATGGTAGCTGTACTATAAACATATAAAACATGTGCGGAAAATAGTAAACTGCAAATGGAAGTTGTCATTTCCTGATGGCTCTAATCTATGATATATATCACCAGAAAAATTGTCACTTTTTCTCAAACTGAAAATCTTAAATACTTTTTTTGTATACAATACATTTTATTATTCAGTGGAATTTGCCTTGAACTTTTGTGTTAGGAGTGATGCCTTGCTTATGTAATAGATGATGGATGGAGCCTATCTCATAGCTGAGTTGATTTGGGTCATCAGGTAGCTCAAACTTTTTTAATATTTTTCAAAACTATATGACCACAGAACCCACTTCTTTATAAAGATGTAGTTTAACTCGTTGATATAACACTTCATTGTAGTTTCTAAAATATTATAGTAATAACATATCTTTTGTCAAGCTCCTGAAGTGCTCCACCAAAACAAAAATTTCCTTGTGTTTGCATTATGAACTTTCCCTTACAG
The DNA here is from genome assembly GCA_013389985.1 of Dryoscopus gambensis. Classification (NCBI taxonomy): domain Eukaryota; kingdom Metazoa; phylum Chordata; class Aves; order Passeriformes; family Malaconotidae; genus Dryoscopus; species Dryoscopus gambensis. Next base: position 16,364 of record WEIT01016425.1, on the reverse strand, counting down.
GAGGAAAATTTGCCAGAAGAAATATTTTTCCTGAGCCAAAATACAGTAAATGATGGCAGCAAAGGAGGACAAGAATGCTAAGACAAAAACAGTGGGAGTAAGACCATGCATCTAAGTATGCAGGTCTCAATGGCTTTAGAAAGGTTAAAGTAGATCTATATCAGCCAACCTATTTGCTAGTGAATTCATACCAGAATGCTCTCTTTCTTTTAATTGTCTTTTTTTACTTTTATTTCCTTAGTGGCAAGATCAACGTGCAGAGCCTATTGTAGCATTAAAGGGCAACCTAGAGGGAACTTGAAAGGTGTTTGCTACCACAGCAGCTAAGTGAATAAAGATGGACATGTTCCATGGTAAGTACAATGGCAAAAACATAAAGGCTGACTCTGATGTAGTAAGCAGGAGAGGGAGACAGAGCTTCAGAACAGAAGTAAGCCTGTCATATCAAGACATGGCTATTTTGACAGCTGTATTTTAAATGAGCAGAGGAGTGAAGCGAGGAGCCTGGTTAAAAACCTAAGGGAGCTGATGAGGGCTTTAGCAGCAATAAAAGAAAACACTCTGTAAGCTCATCTGAAGGAACCACATGGCTCTATCATTGCGGTAAAGGCAATGGAGAAGGAGGAACTGAAAATATTCCCTTGCAAGTTAAGGTATCACTGGTTTTTATAGTGCTTGGATTGTCTGAACAATCTGCAAGTACTGCCTCATGGCAATCAGGTCTAATGGTGGGAAGGGATGGAACATCTGGGTAAGAAAAACACAGTTATTCCTATGTCCACACACTAAGTCAATGTTCTTATTGCTGATCCTCATTTTATTCCCTTTCTTTCCTGTGTAGTTTACAACTATTTTATACAGCAAATATTTTCCAGAGTGGTCTTCAGTCTTTCCAGACTGAATTCTGTTTTCTTGGTGCTTGCTGAATACCCTGAATGATCTGAAATCTTTAAATCTAATTGCATTATTTATCAGCTTTTTGGGTAGACAACAAACTCTACACTTAGCCTATGAGATGTTAGAACTTGAGCGGATGCTGTCTTGGCTGCCAGAGAGGCCAGTATAGTCTTCTCTTTCCCCTTTTGAGTGTGGCTACCACAATGAAGGTGCTGTCCCCTTGATCCTTTTAAAGAAGAGACCTTTTCTACAGGATACATCCTCTTAAAACACAGGTGAGGAGGGAGGTTTATAAAATGCATTTATACGCTACGAGAAGAAGCCAAGAGGCACGTATAGCCAATAACAGGGATGCTGTTTGTGTGAATTATATCTCAATAATTGCATTGCTCCTGAGTTAAATAATTTCCTTACCCATTTTTCCATCATCATCTTTTCTCCATTAGATTACAAGTATGATATCTAAGTGCAAAATAGCCCTAAGATTGCCCTGGCATACAATTCTTTCCCAAACTGAAAGATTCCATCCCGGATAACTCACAAATAGTCTTTCCATCCTGCAACCACTCACTTCACTTTTAACATTAATCATCATAAACACTTTTTGAAATAAATCCTGTACAGGTGTTAGGAGTAATTTCCTCTGCTCTGAACTCATACGCATCTTCTATGCATTTATGCAGGCAGCAGAATGGCCACTTTTTTCTGGCTTTTCTGGCGTAGTAGAACTGTGCCTTTTCTTATAATCCAAATCTTGTGGCAATTTTTGTAAATTTTTTCCAGTGAAAGGAAATTGGAGAATGGGAGAATACAGTACTCAGTATCACTTATCTTAAGAACAAGAGAAGGGTTCAGGCCGCTACAGTTTAATGCTGCAGTGCCTAAAACTTCCACACTTGGAGCCAAGTGCAATGTTTGCACTGAGGAGTGCACTCTGCTACTGAGGAGCAGAGCGCTTGGAGCCAGGTTTGCAATATAAAATCAGGTGTCCCTGTTGCCTTGAATGAATGGGACACCTAGATGTGTACAAGAGGGATTTGCACTTATCAGCAGCTGAAACAATTTGATGCTTAAACCAGTCCAGAGCAGGTTCAATCTACAATTCCATTTTGCTTACAAGTAGGCATCTTCAGATGGTAGGTAGTCATGTCTCTCTGTGGAATTTGGGTCCTGAAGCCCAGCTCCTGACCTTGGCTATCAGATAAGGCGTTAAGTGACCTTTCCTTCCTACAATGCAAAAGATACACGACTGTAGAGTACAGCACTCAGAATTGTTAAAGTTGGGAAAGACCTTTGAGAACATCAAATCCAAGTAGGAGCAAGTATTTTCAAAAGAGTGACCAAGCCAGCAATCCAACAAACTCACTGTGGGTAAGGTTGTGTATTTTCCTTTGAATGGTTTGTTCTGTTTCCCCCTTCCCAAAATGTATGGTATATTCCTAAGGTGTAACCCGGCCTGTGATCCCTCCCCTGTGAGCTTTTCATTGGTTCAAGTATTGGGCCCGGGGGCCCTTTGAAACTGTGATAACGGAGTGCCCGGAAGCACGAGGGTCTCTTTCTGCTTTGGACCTTCTCCCCCTTTCCTTCCCCCTTCCCTCTCCCCTTCCCCCTTCCCTCCTTGCTGGTGCTAGACCTGAAAATAAATTCCTCCTGACTTCACAAAGGAGAGAGACTGTTTCTCTTACGGCTTGCTGTTGCCTGCGAAGGCATAGCCCAGAGACACTCTGGAAGCCCCGGTAAGCTGCTGCAGCCCCCTTCCTTCTACGGACCCACAGGGAATGTTGCCCCAGACTCCTGCCGTCGCTAGCTGGCAGAGAGATAGCCAGGGGTCACAGCAACAACTGTGGAAAGATGTTGATGGAATAACTTGTATTTTTTCCCCTGTTGCATCTCGCCAGCCAAGAATATAAAAGAAATGGAGGTGGAAAGGCCCGTGTTTTGCACAGCACAAAGCTTTGCTGTTACAACATTCACCTAAGGAAGAGTGTTTTAGAGGTATCCTGCCAATATGCTCAATTGTAGGTACTCAGTAAATACGATGTTTGACCTGGAGATAATTGAAAAGATAAGAAGTAAATTCTTCCTGTGTTGAGAAGGCATAAAGCCAGAATAGTTATAGTTTCCTTAGAGCACTCATCTCTAAAATAGAAGCAGCCACCTGTGAAGCTTGGATGCCACCTTGAATTTAGACTTGGAAATTATTACTTTCTCCATTTGAACCTTCTGAATGTTCACACTTAAACTGAGCAGAATTACTCATGACCTTAACCTTGAGCACAGACAAAGTATTTGGAAGGCCATGGACACAAAGTAAGATATATGATACTTAATAATGAAAGTGGGATTTTCCAGGGTTCCGGTCTGGGTTCGTACAGACTTTCCTCCCTTACCTGCCAATTCGTGTATACAACCAGCATGGCTACTTTGGTTTGAAATGACAAGGTCCCTAGTTGCTACTGATCTGCTGGGAAAGCCATCTTCTCTTTGGGAAAGAACTTTGCAAATCTTGCAAGCCTTTTTAAACTTTCTCCAGCTTCATCCAAGAAAGCCTGTTCGTTATTGATCTTTACACTAGGTAAGTTGTCCTTATGGGAATTAGGCAGCATGATACTTTCTAGAATGGAACTAGTCTCTAGAGACTTGAAAGCCTTCCTACATTAAAGTGTTGCTTGGTGATCATTTCTTTCTTGGTTCACATATACACAAAAATACGAGTAAGCATCTAAAAATAATTGAAAAACGGATTAATATTTACTGGTGTTGTACTACAAAGAGGTACAAAATACTACATAATTGTCTTGATTAAGAGCTAAAGTGTTTCACAACTATTTAACATTTTATCTCCTTTTCTGACTGTAAATTCAGCTCATATATAAAATTAAATAATAAAAAAAACTATTAAAATGAATGTCTAGTCTTTTTTTAATACAAATCTGCTGTTTCAACCTCAAGGAGTTTCTCTTCCTGCATTGTTAAGGTGATTGACAGTCAATCTACTTTGTTCATCAAAAGGGTTGAGAAAGCCATTTCCACAAGTTCCTCTCTCTTACTTTTAAAACATCAGATAACTTCCTTTATCTTTCTAGATGAAATGGCATTCACCATCTCTCAGGGGGTTTTTTTTGTATGTTTGTTATCCATAGGTTATCTTAATTTGACTTTTGTTTTTTTGTTAGTTTTCTGCCTCTTTTTCATTGTCCCAATTTAATCTGATCCTGATGTTGTTTTTTTCCCTAGAAGTGATTTTTTGCCATTCCTATTAGTTGATAATATAATTTTTCTTGCACTATTTCATATGCTTTTATCTAGCTTGCTATGATATAAATCTATTCTGCTCAAAAAAAGGGCAGTTTAACTGTACTATCTTAATTGACCTACTTCAAGACACAAAATAGATTTTAATATAATTTACAATATAAGCCAAACATTTTGTGTTAAACTAGAATCACTCTGTGTTTCTCCAAAATTCAAACTACTCTAACGATGTGGGTATTCCTTATTGTACTAAATTTCTAAAGCAACTATAAAAATCATTTACATTCATGCATATCAGTAATTCTACTGAGCTCTTACTTCTGTGTAAAGAGTTAAGCACATGCAAAAACTCCTACTTCACAGGAATAATTTTAAGATAATGATCATCTTTGGGTAGTTATTTAGAGAATATTATATTGTAGCAATTTGGATTCAAGTGCCCCATTTTTGGTTTGAAAAAGGCACATGCACATGATTCTTCACACCTACATATGAGTGCTAAAATTTTTGGCACCTCAGTCTAAAAAAAGTGAACATTACCTTGGACAGCTGTAATGTGGGACAATAACATAGTAGCTTGGCCAATAGATTAAAAAAAAAAAAAAAAAAAAGGGGATTTTCTTCTGGAAGTTCTGCTTGATTGAAAAGTTCATGATCAATTCCCAAATCAAGACTTATACTTTCCCCAGCATACATATCTGTATCCTGTATCCTTTGGAGACACTGTAGCTCTGTCTAGGTAAATATGAGAGAGATCAGAACAAACTTAATAAAAATAAACAACAGATTTGTTTGAATAAGGACTGCATGATCAAGTTATTTACTAGCAGGCTGGCAAGTATCCAAGGTTACAAGTCCTTAGAGGGAAAGAATACACAAAGAGCGAAGACAAGCTGAGATTTAGGGTAAAAATATTTTAGAATTTGAGAACTGTTGTCTTGGGAATATATAGCAGCTTTATATTTTTACGGTATTTCTGCAGTGCTACACAGTACAAGCCTGACCTTTGTTGGCCCTAGAATTTCCGTCTTTATGTATTAGGGCAAACTATATACCTTGAGGCTATTCCATGCTCATTCTTTCCAGTTATTATTCCTAAAACTGACACACATGAGTTGGCAATACTAGAACTAGCACAAGATAAGTGACTTTTTGCTGCATTTCCCCCTCATCCACTTAAGAAGATTAAGTGATGTACATAGATTTTATATGCAGAGGACTTCTCTTCCACAGAATTATAAAATATTTAAATCCATTTGTATAGAATTTTTCTCTGAAGTGAAATGCCCTTAATGTTGCAAATGGGCAGTTCTAACCAGCTCATGTTTGTCCTTTTCTTGATGTGTCCTTCACATAGGAGTGATTTATGCCACCGAAAGAGTGTTACAGCTAGTGCAGAATTGAACATTTATCTAATCAAAATAGTTGAATTGCAAAAATGATTTTTTTTTCTCTGCACAGGAATTAGAACATCCAACCACTATGAATACTGAGAAAGAACCTGTGCAGTTGTCCTGCTAACACTACTGCACTACCAAAGAAGGCATTATTGCCTTATAGAGGAATCCAAATTCAAATGCAGGAATAGAATGGGTAAGGGAGATTATCCACAATTTAAACAAAAACCAAACCATCGAAAAAACCCACACCAAAGTGTACCCTAATCTTTTGGGCAAAGAACTGCATTGGTAATTCATTTTCATCTGGTAACAGAGAATGGGAAAAAGAGTAGTGAAGAAAACCAAATAAATACATAAACCACTTCACATTCAAGTTAAACTTTTTTTTAAAAATCATCAACTCACTTTTAAAATTGCAAAATAATGAAGACATCAGTTACAAGAACTAGTAGTAAACATCTCTATGATTCAGGTTTGCAATTCCACCTATAAACAACACTTCTCTGTGTCTACCAACTCTTTCAGAGACAGATTGCTTAGTTTTAAATAAAATCATGAAATACATTTTTAAAAAACTGTGGTTTTACAGATAATCTCTTCTGTTTATAGTTACTTAGTTTATAGATAATCTGTTAGTTTATAGATAATCTCTTCATAGATTTAAACTCACGAGTATTCATAACATACTGTTAAGATGCAAATTAACAGTCTAAAGTGTTCCGCAGATTCATGAAATGCTGGTTTGGACCTCTTTGTTCTCCCACCACTCAAGTCTCATCTTCATAAACCAAGATTATTATCCCTTTACACTTGGACCGGAAGTTAAGAGAAAGTTAACCAAAACACAGTCTAATTTCACTAGCACCCGTGTGTGTTTTCCCACAGATTTGAGCGAGAAAATCTTTTGTCTTAACTACTAACCTATCTGCTACCATTAAGCTACTGAGAATTGATCAGATGGAAACAAATCACTGCAGAGACTAAGCGTGCTCAGAATCAACCCTGTGACAACCATTGCCCTATTTTCAACAAAGTTCTTAACAATATAAAAGGCTCCTTTTCTTGGAAGTGGAGCTGTTAATCTTTTCTCAGTGAAGCTTGCAAGAGTAAATTATTTGCCCGACTTAAATTAGTTTTTGCATGAATTTCTGAGTAGTGACAATGGTTAAAAAAAACCCAGCAAAACAAAAGCCATATTGTGGTGAGCAATTCCTGTGTGGAAACACATCATGAAGGTACTTGTCTTTTCAGTATCATATTCCTTCTCGTTAGTACCATACTCCTTTTTTCTCTTCTGACTCAGTCTTTTTTTTATCTTTAGCAAATACAAGTCAGGAGCAATATGGAGATCAGATTAATATAATTGCCATTGCTTTCTCTATAAACTCTTAAACAGTGAGCCTGTAGGCTTTCATGCACGCTTTTGATTATTGGCACATTTAGGCTATGGTACTAGAAAGATGGATGCACCTGCTTGCTCTTTTCCATTGCAAAGAGCCCCCTTGATTTTAGTGAGTTAAACCAAGCCTCTGAGCATGCCTTTGCAGGATCAAAGCTTAGCTGCTTCAAACTTCAAGCTTCAGACCTGACATATCTACATCAAATTTCTGTTTTAATAATCTGTTTCTGTAATCGTTTTTGTTTAGTGCTGTGTTTTTCATCCTATCTTCCATAATTAAATTTGTAGTTAAACCTATACTTATTTAGCAATTTATCAAAATAAAAATGAAGATAGCTATGCTGCTTTTGACAAAAAACACAACAAATAAAGCAGGTAAATTTTCTTCAGGAAAAATAAAGTCAAACCAACAGGTCAGGTTCATAAATTCATAAAAACTGAGACTTATTTAAACATATACACATAGGAAATCTTAGAATGAGACTAGAAGACAGAAACAATTTTTTTTCTTGCAGATTAGGTGTCTATGAATTGCACAAACAAAGGTTGCCCAGACATTTCAATTTAAAGCATAAAATGGCTGTTTCTCAAAGCCTGAAATAGCTCCATAACTGGACATAAAATAAGTAATGGAGTGACACACATGGAAAAAAGTTTCCGTGTTTCTCCTTGACGGAGTTTTAAAGTGCAGGCAATCCAATAAGACTTATGAGCTTTATATTTCAAATTATTTGCATGAACCTTACCACATGACTCTCTTACCTCTGAAGATTTTTCTTTCTTTCACTTACATCTAGATGCATTCATATCATACTGGTTTGCTAGGTGGAAAAGTAGTGTCTTTAAAACTGACTTTCTGATTTGGGAGTTTTGTTTTGTAGATAGAAGGCAGAGTAGTCAGACTTTATGTCAGGCACTCATGAATCTGTTTGACCAGGCCTGTCTAGGCTGGAGCTTAAGCTGCTGATTAGCTGCAGATAGAAGTGAGATTTATTGGATGACATAGCATCTAATAGCTTAAAAATCACCAGTTTATGGAATGGCTATAATAATGGAAGGTGGATTAACCTTGTCTTTATTTATTCTGATCAGCCTTCAACTTGATTATTTACCTAGAAAACATAATGCACAAGAGAGAGGGTCTTCGTGCTTGTTACTCTGGCTATCAAAAATTACATGGCCTTGAGCATTTGGAAGTTGACTTTTAGGCCACTGTTTTACTTCTTTTTTTTTTTGTCTTCAGAACATGGTCAAAAATCCTCAGTGATGGTACTGATTGCTTTTGATTTATCCAATTTTTCTTCTGGAGTAAGTGAGCAAAGCACTTGACATCCTTCCTCAGGTCTTGCCTCTTGTCTCCTGGTTTTGGGCAACTAAAAACTCTTCCAGATGGTGAATAATCATAAGGAAAGACAATAAATCATAATCAGAGGAAAATATGAGCAGACTGAGGCTGAACAGGACCAGCGTGGTTTCCTGTCCCTAATGATCTTACAGCTATGCTCCACATGCTGGAACAATCTGATCACCCACAATATTCTTATCCTACTGTTGCTATAT
>WEIT01016402.1:0-14474 GCA_013389985.1 Dryoscopus gambensis | reverse complement strand
TACTAGCATCTCCTCTATCTCTTATTTTATTTTTTGCAAGAGAGCTCTTCCCAGGTTTGGGCATCTTTAAATGGGTTTTTTTTACAGAGGCGTTACAATTTTTAAATGGTTTAATAAAGCTGTCAATATTCAAATTAGCTTCTTGATTGGTTCTATTAAGTCTGGAGGAAGTTACAACAGCTCCTTGCAGAAAACATCACTTCCTTGACTGGTGGAAGGTTTTTTTCTCAGCTAAAACTCCAAGCTCTGCTAACCTATGACACGTATATATTATAAAAAGAACATTCATGTAATTTTGCATTCTTCTGAACTGTGATGCAGTCACTGACATTGAAGTTAAGGAGTCATCCTTCCTTTTTCTATTTTAGGTATTATAAAGTACAGAAATACAATGAGCCAAATGCACTAATACCAAAACCACATTATTAAAATTACTCTCCTGCTTCCCCTCACATACTGCTCTGGCCAACTCTTTCTAAGGACAGATTTTTCTCAGTTAAGAGGATTGTGTGGCTTGTAAAGAACACTTCCACCCCAACCTTCACATCAATTTAATATTTATTTAATATTTATGAAGGAGACAAGGACTATTTTTAACTTGGAACATTTCTGGCACTTGGCCTACACAGCCTTAAAATGATATAGACAGAAAATTAGGAGAGCCTTTTTTTTTCAGAAAAGGCAGCACTGTGAGTTTAGTGAATGTGAAATCACAGTTCAGAGATTGTTTCCAGGTCTTCATCACTTGCAGTGGATGATTTGTTTTTGTTGTAAATTTAGGCCTAAAATGTGTTTGCCTCATTGTGGTGATGGGAATTCGGAGAGGAAAGAAATCCTATTTTCCTACAGGAAATTAAATTAGAACTTTATTTTATTTTCTAACCAGGGTGGAACTGTTTCTTCCCTCCAACTCTCTCTTTGATACTAAAATATATTAAGATCCGAAATAACTTTATCTTCACTATTATTCTAACACAGAGTACCTAAAATATATGAAAATAGAAATGTTTGATCTGGTGGACTTGGTCTCATTGATGACCTGTCTCCTTGCTGTCCTTTTTGGTACTTCTGTCTTTTTCTGGTTCCTCTACCTCAGAGATTCAAGGGCATTTTTTATCAATTTGATTTTTAATTCTTTCTCTTCCATTTGAAATATCAAGCTTTTACCTGAGAGTAAAAAATACTGTATTGAATAAGTGGATACATACTTTAAATGTTAATAAGCTTAACAACCTTACCTTGGTCTCCAACCCCCTGTGCTGCCCCAAGAGAATTTTAAAGAATGTGTCTTCCTTAAAAATAGGAATTCATAACTCACCCTAAGCAAGTTCAGATTCTCTGGAAACAAATGCAAATTGCATGCTGCACTTGAAATGAGTCTTTCCCTACACAGTTTTCAATTAAAATGAATAATTGCCATAGAAACCTCGGTATCACTTTATGCACCCAAGTACCTATAATTGCATAGCTGCCTTTGGAAGAAGCACAATGTGCAACCGTGTAGAACTGGCAGATATTATTTTAAATTAATATAGGTTATTTTAGTTTATCTTCACTGCTGTCACTTCTTAAGGATTTTGAGAGGGCAATAAATGCAGAGACACATAAATATGAACGGAGAGCTGTAAGAAAAGGCCATAGCATGGAGACACAGAGATATTTGATAAAGAGAAGACTGAAAAGAACCTTTATGCAACTTGGTATAGCAGCCATCTTCTCATATTCCCTTTCAGTAGGGACTACAGATAAATATGGAGCAGGATATTGAGTTATAAAGGAGGCATGTACAACTGAACAATGGCTGTTGATATCAAAGGTGTTTCATCTCCTCAATATAAAAATGTGTAATCGGACTATAAAAAGGAAGAGGATCTGTACCTGGTGTGTACACACCTAACAGTTTTGTTCAGTCAGGCAAGTGCAAGTGTAAAATACCTACTCTCCACCTTAACAGGGAAGTTTGCAGGTCTGTTGATAGTAAAACAAGGGTGTGTTGACATTGACCATGATTAAGTTTGCCACAAAACTGACACACAGATTTTGATGAGACACCTGCCTGATGCTAATCATAGGTGGGTAGGTGTCCCCTGTGCTTTCATTAAGTAGTAGCACATTCATGTCTCACTGAAAAATTAGAAAGGCTATTCCAGCCTCAGGATAATTCATCCTTCAGCAGCAGAATGTGTTTCTTTAGATGACCTTTGATATTTTACATGTAAGAGTACTTGGCATTTATGTAGCTCCCTATCATCTTGAAAGCTTTCAAAGATAGTGGTGCACTAGGCAAGGGTTGTGAGAGGGCACTGTTCTTGCAAGGCTCCCGAGAGCTTCCCTGATAGGCACAGAGCCTCAGGTGATCTGGTGGGAACATGTTTGGGTACAGCAGCTGCCCATGAGGTTCAGCATTTGCTCCCTCTCAGGAGTGGCACTATGATGTTGGAATTTATGTGAGCGTAGAGAGGCTGTGTGTCTAATCAAACCATCGTGACTGTTGGGATGGCCAGCTGTGCTATCAGCTCCATGAAAACAACTCCTGACCTTTTGCTTTCTCAACAGAAAGATATTTAGAGGGAGACTGAAATTCACAGTGTTCAAGGCATGGGATTTTAGTTACAGTGTCATATATGTCAGTTTAGAAGGATTCATTAGTGCAGAGACATTTTTTACTCTAACGCTAAAATGGTGATTGAATTCCCATCCTTTCAGGTACGAAAATTTTGTCTCTCTGGTGTTACAGATACAAAACTGCATCCTAGTTGTCTGTATTTATCCTTTGACTTGTTTTGTGGCAGCCAGGCTCTGGATATTGAATTTAAGTATAAACCAAATCTACACCATTCTCTGGTGATTCAGCCTCAGATTCTAATCTGCATAAACAAGCAGAGGTACTTGTGAGTTACAAAAATAATTTGAGGATATTTCTGACTGGGGGGACATGCTGAACTTACCTCTTGTAGACATTTAATGATCCTAGTAAGCAGTTGAATTTAAGATGTAGGTGTGCGTGTAGACAAAAGGAATAGGCTTGTACAAAACATGAGTCAGAGAAGCAAAGAAAATAATGTTTCCTTTTGCAGTAGAAAAGAAAGTAGAACATACAGGCTTTAAATTAGTTATGCAAGACAGGGAGGCAGACAAGCTGTATTGTTGGGAGGACTGAGAGCATTAGCATTTAGGTAATGTGAAATCGAGTAGCAATGATGAATGGACTTACGTCTCCACCTTCACGTGCTCTGCTTCCTGTTACATAATTGAGTGGAGATGGTATCAGACAGGAGATTATGACCAAGCTTAACCCCATCCTAGGGTACACATATAAATTAGAGATTCACTGTTACTTGGGGTTTAATAGACCCTTTCACATGGAAAATACCTTGTAGTCAAACTATGAAGTAGCATGAAAAGCAATGGGAAAAATGCAAGAAAACTATGCAGATAATTATTGAAGTATAATTTTACAGCCAGATAAGTTTTGGGGAAGTTATACAGAGGGACGGGATTATATTTTATCTTCTTTTTTTCTCCCTGAGCTGAATAGCAATACTTTTTTAATGCTTCGTAATATTTGGGAGGTTTCTAGCACTTACAGAAAAAAATTGTATGAGATAGAAATCTGATTTTTACACAGAGCTTTCCATAAAGATCTTTTAGAACAGTCGTTCCAAGGTATGTAGTTGAGTTCATTTTTTTCTGTCAGTCAGATCTGTTGATTTCACAACTATGCCAGACCAATATCAGTGGCTGTCTGGCCAAATCTTATCTTTCCTTGAGACCCACAGTATGACAAATAGGGACAGATAACCTGGGTTAAGTCTTTCAGCTGCAATTTTTGTTTCTTACTAATTTGTTTCTTGCTCTCACTCACTCCCCTCTCAAGGGGGTAGGGGAGAGAATCAGAGGGGCAAAACCAAGAAAAACTTACAGGTCAGGGTTGAGAGAGTTTAATAAGGAAATGGGAATAAAAATTTCCAAGTAATGGAAAGGCAGTCACTCCCACCAGCAATGTGATGCACCAGCCAGTCTCCAAGCTTGGAGACAATCCCTCCTTGGAGAAAACAACTCCCAAGTTTTTGATTGCCGTACTTTATGGAATATTCTGTGGTCGGATTGGATCCACAGTCCTGGCTGTGCACCCTCCCAGCCTCTTGGCCACCCCCAGCCTTCTGTGTGTGCAGAGTAAGAAATAGAGAAGGCCTTGATGCTGCGCAAGCACTGCTCAGCCATAACCCGTGCACTCGTGTTTTCCACACTGTTTTGGTCATGAACCCAAAACACAGCAGCATATGGGCTGCTATGAAGAAAATTCCATCCCTACCAAACCCAGTACAGCTTCCCTCTGGGTCATGGATAGGAAACAAGCTTAAATGATTTTGGATGGTAGCTTCTTAGTGCTCTGGGGAAAGAAAGAAGCTGTCTTAGAGCTTTTGAGATCAAGAAGTGTCTCACTTTATCCTTAAACCCCACAGGTTTCAAAACAGGTTGCCACTTTTTGAAACCTGGAATGCTTGTGTTCATGCATCTTAAAAAAGATAACGTGATAAAAGGGACCAGAAGTCTGTTAAAATATCTTGACAGTTATTGTCTGCATGAATATGAAAATTACATTTTAAAAATGTATTACAATCCATTAGAATATTTTTTCATTGCAATAAATTAGTAGAACTACTCCCACTTACAGCATTTATTTTTCCATTTCTTAGCAGAATTAAGGGAGTAAATGGCCGTATTGTAGACACGGTTAGAAAGTGTAGGAGTTTGCATTATATTGTGCTGAAGTGTGGGTATGTGCAGAAATTAAGTTTACCAGCACTCAAGCTAAATGGAGAATGAAGCTGATACGTTGGAATATGATGAATTGAAGCACTAGTTGTGATGACACTGCTAAGATTACTCTGTAATGAAGTTTCATGATACTCAGGCTGCTGGCTATTTTTGTTTTAAATGGCAAAGAATCTTTTACTAGTGAGAATTCCTTTTTTTTTTGGGGGGGGGCAAAGTTCAAAAGAGGCGCAAAGAGAAATTTCATATACCTGCCCTCTCTGCACTAGTTGTTTACGTGGATAAGCCAAACTTCCTGGGATTTCTGAAGAAAATGGGCCTGTTACATTAAATTCTGAACCCGCTGGGGTTTTTTCAGACAACTCTTAGAGCAAATGATAGCGAGGAACAATTTGAGTGTGGAGAAGGGCAAGTGGGACAATACGCTCACAATGATAAGCAGTAGATCCCGGAGCAGTAGAGCTCAGCATTGTATATCATAAGAAACGTGAAGGTAGGCAGAAAAAGACATTTTGTTTTTAATCAGGAGCACAGTGAACAGCGTTCCTTAGGGAAGGTGAAGGTTATTTTTTTTGGAGAAACTAGGTGACAGGCAAGAGTGCTGATTGTTATATCACAGTGTATTCAGTATAGCGGAGTCGCAGGAATAAGAGAGTCACCAGACAGGCCAGAACCTGAATGTTTTGTCATATAAGTGATAGTTAAATCCAAGAAAACTCAACTGTGGAGAACAGAAAGAACTGACTTTGCAAGGGATAACTGGTATTTGCAGCTCTGGTGAAAACTATGCTTCTCAGAGGAAAATAGCCACAGTGGAAAGTGTTGAAGTGCAAATATTTAGAAATGACATATCAGTATATAAATGAATAGCTTTAGGATAAAAGCATAAAAATATTTCTGATTAAAAGGAAAAGGCAATCATGGAACGTTCAGATATTGCCCAGACAGAAATCTGTGATGTTGGATATAGAAATAAGAAAAAAATCCACACCACAAGTATAGTCATGACTTTGCATCTGGAGGACAAAACTCTTCCAAGGACAAGGCAGAAACCCCTGAAAACATGACAATATCTGCATGGCACAGTGCCACGAAGAGACGTCTGAGCTAGCTGAGATATTGCAGACAGGTCTGTCCAGATTCCACAGGGTTTCTCTAAGCAAATTAGATCAGCTGAAAAGAACATTTTTGGGATGGCTTATATACATGGATGTAACTTAACACATTTGAAATTTAAGGTTGTGCGCCACACTGGGTAGTGGTACTGCAAGCAGTCAATCAAAAGCTGACTTTGAAACAGGAACTGAAATGAAATGCAATATAATCTCAGCAGCCCTGCACTCACAGCAGGTGGTACAGTCACTGCCATTCCAGCTGCTTTTAGAAGGGTTAACGTGGAGATCAACTATCAGTCAGTAAATGCTGGAGGAATAAAAACACAGCAGGTCAAGGAGAAATGTAGCTCAGAAGTGCGATTCAACAACATGTTTTTAGGGAATTACCCAAGTGGATGGAAAAGAACTCCAAAGGATATGACTGAAAGACAGTGACTGCCAGGTAGGAAAATAGTAATGGAATAGGAAAAGCCTCTTCTATCAGCATGGTTCAGATTTCCCACTCTTCATTACCTAGGCCTGAGACAACTGGATTGATTCCAAACCCTCCCCAGAACCCAGTTTGATAACAGAGCTATACCTGTGGGCTCCAGCCCTGTGCCCTCTGAAATTACAGCCTCTCGGAGGAGGTGGAGGCTTGCCAGATTGTGGAGACATTTCCATATTGCTCAGGCAAATAGGGTAGAGATGTCCCAGAGACGTTCTTTCCCCACAGTGTTGTATTAGCAGGGTTTAGGCGTCTGTTGGCTCGGGGAGATAAATCCTCTCCAAGTTAGAGCTGGCTGTGAGTGTGAACATCTCTGTAGCAGGCTTGCCTCTGCACACTTAGCAAGGGGGAAGACAGCTTGGGTCTTTTTTCACTGATATGTTACAAATGTGTGTAATGTACCCACTGAAACAAATCTGTAAAAAGCGTGTACTAAATCTAAGCGAAATTTTTCAATGCCTCCTGTGTATTAGATGTGCACCTTATCACGTGAATAGAAATCCTGCTACATTACCAAAAGTGGAATACCATCCTTAAGTTTCCATCAGCAGTGGGAAACAAATTAAAGGCAAATTTTACCAGATCTAACATCAGATTTTATGAAGCCAGTCCAAAAGCCAGATGAATAGCTTACAGGAGGATCGCAGTATTAAGGTCAGGCAAGCTGAGGATTTTAATATAGCCAAAGATTTAAATAAAGGCAGTAAATGTATGCTTTCATAGTGCTGGGTGTGCCTAAAAATAATACTGTTTTCAATTTCTGAGGTGGAAATGTGGGATCTACCATTATTAGAAGTGCTCGTCTTTCCTCTCCCTCTCTGGTAGAAACTTATTTAAGGAACATGATTGTTTCAGCACAGAAATTGTAACAAATCATCGTGTCCTGGATCTTTAAGGATCTGTGTGCAGAAAAGTAATTGCTGATGAGCTGCTGATATGGGGTGAAAATCCTCAATAACTCAGTGAGAGACTCTGTGATGTTCTGCTGTGAGCCAAAGAAAATAACTTTAAATTTAACTGAAACGAGAACTGAATCAACCTGAATGAGATTACTTTCAGAGGCATGTTCTCTGGGTAGAAGGAGCTTGAGGAAACACAAAAACCAAAAGGCAATTGTGTAAATGGCAAAGAGGAAAAAACAAACCAATAGCACAGAGAGTTCAATCTCATGTTAACAGATGTAAAAAAAAAAAAAAAAATAAAACGCCTGTAACAGTTAATCTATGGTAACTAACAGGTAATTATTGATATCTGTATATTCACTGTCAAATATCAATCAGTTTTCAGTATGCTGTTTAGATAATATGAAACAATTACAAAACTGAAAGAAAATTTAAACTTCTGAAATCTAAAATAAAACAAAAATGTAAGACAGTAACAGAAGTATTTTTTGAAAGAAAAAACACAGATGATAATTTTCATCATGGAGTCTGAGATGCTAACAAGCTTTTTTTATCTGTGACAGCTGTATTAAGTCTGCAGCAGCATCCCAAGTGCCTTCTAATTCCCTCAGATGTATCCAAAGTGTTGGAACAACCATTATCGGTTCCTTCCACGAACCTCAGCTTAGCGTCTGAAGCAAAGGCCCATTGATCAGTCTGATCAAACATTTTAAATGTAACCTGTCACAAGCTATTACTATTTTATTTCTATCTGTAGCTCTATTGTCCAGTAGCAGCCTAAGAGAATAATAATAATGCCATGCAATTACACTGAGAGCTCAACTCTATGTTAGATGGAAGCAAGGCAACTTCAACACCTCATTATCTAAAATAGCATTTAGAAGCAAAAAATACAAAGCCATCTTACTGGATCATTCTTCCCACATGGATTATCTGGTCATGGTTTAGTTTGTGCCAGTAAACAAAAGCTTAGTTTATAAAAAGTACAATACAATATACAGTCTTAGCACACGTGTATTTGTTTTTCTTCATACAGTACATGTTTCCCCTGCTGACATTCTTCAGATTTTGTCAGTCAGGTTTTTTTTTGCCTAAAAATAAAGCAGGTGTCATTTTTATCTTCCTCATCCTGAATGAAATTATCATTAGTCTCAGTGCAAGTCTCATCCTTTCTATTTAAAAACCATGGTTGTGCTGCTTATTAGCACGGAGGAGAAAACCTGTGTGCACTGAACTATGTTGATCAGACTTGCATGATACGGGTAAGTAGTGCACAGAATTAGTACTTATATTAATTATAAATAATAGGAATAAATGCAGACAAGACTTAAATATGCCTCATTCAAAGGAAGAAAAACTTCCAATGACTTGCAAATCAATTCATATTCAAATTCATAGCATGTGGTTCTCGGAATAGTACCCTGAAATGCTTTTTATCTCAGTTACAGAGACAGTAAGTTGTGTCAGCCACTACAACAGCAGAAAAGGAACAGTGGCACTGTTTATACTGGAATCAAACAGTTTTGGCTTTGCATGCTGTTTGAGCAATTGAGTGGTGAGCAAGCTTTAAAATTGTTATTATATTAAAAATACATATGAATAATTCAATCTCTTAATTGTCAAAGGTTGCTAAGGAGAATCAGAACAGTCACATTCCATTTCTTTTAACAGCATGATAGAAAGTTTTTGTACACAATTAATGCAATGCTTATCTGAAAATGAGAGATATGGTCTGAGAAGTAAAGAATTGCCTCTGTTGTGTTGAACCATGGGGAATTTCTGGAAGATTTACAGTTGTATTGGCTCATTGCTTAATCGGATGGCAGAAAGATGTTCTCAGTATGTATTCCTTTCTTTAATGAAAGAGGTGATTAACCCATGCCAAATGCTATTGCTAAAGACTTTTTTCTCCAACTACCTAGCAAAATTATATTTAATCCATCTACAGATGCACAGTATGTTCTGCTGATGTAGTTGCTAAAAGACATTTTTGATTGTTTTTAATTTTTGAAGAATAAATGTTTATCATAGTCACATCTTTTGAGAAAAGCAGAAGAGGCATGAAGGACTCTGTACAGTTGAGCTCTTGGCAGGTCTAGTAGCAGCACTTTAAAATGCTCCTGTCTCCAGTTGTCTGTCCTGCCCCACTGCCAGATGTTATTTAATGGCATTGTGAAAGCAGTAGCAGAAGGGAATTTGCTCTTTGTCAGCTCGCTTCTATCTGATTTTGTTCCTTTGTTCTGATTCTGTTATGGGAGTGGTAATTGCTAGTGCTGGGAATAGAATCCAAGGCTGTTTCTTAAACCACCATTACTAATTCCATCAAAGCACTTACGCCACAGCTCAGACTGCTACAGAATAACTTTGCTCTGCAATCCTCGGCTCTGCCTGGGGAACTCTCTTGACAGTTCTGATCCACTGGAAAAGTAGAAATGTCAACTTAAAAAGTCAGACTTGTATCTGCATTAGTCAGAGCTTTCTTAGCAACTGACTCACACATGCGGAATTTTTTCTCTGTGCAGATAAGTCAGGATTGTGAATGGGTATTTTTTCTGACCTGTTGAAGGCTTCAGTTTCCCCTTATTAGCATAAAAACATTTTCTTATCATTTTCTTCCTCAGCGCCTTGATGCTGCCCGGTCAGTGTTTTGAATTTCAAATGGCTGTTTTCCCGTGCGTGAGCATCTGTCGGGGCGGGCTGGGTGGTGGGGCACGGGAGGGGGAGGGCTTGTTCCTTCTTTGTTTGTTGCAGTGTACAGTTTCACACTGGAATTATTCTTGCACTCAGCTGGGAGGGTCACCTTATAGAGCTAAGGCAAGTGGCAGCCGTGAAATCATGCAAGATGCTGCTCTTCTCAGTCAGGAGGCTGAGCACAACCTGAGGTGTTCTTGTTAAAACACCTGTGTCAGCCTCTCTCCGCTAGTTCTTGGCGAGGTGTTTGAGAAACCTCGTGGGTGCCAGTTCCTTCTGGCTGACAAGGATGCTTCCTGGGTGTTTTTCATGTAAGTTGGTTGCTCACCAGTTACAGGAAGAAATTGTTACCAAAAAAGTATCGAGGCTCCATGTGAATGACACCTGCCTGATCTTTCACCCTGAATTAACTTCTCTGAAAGGCTATGAAAAGAGAACATCTTTGACAGTGAAGGACAGAAAACATTTGGAAAAAAGTACTAGACCACTGTACCCACACTTTCTGGTACAGACGTCCTTAGTCATCAAGACACCTTTGTTTGTCTTTCAGGCATAGCTGTGGATTCATGATTAACAAGCTTCGTTAATGAAGCTCTTGAGCATTAATAAGGGAAACTTCATTTCTCTTTTAAAGCTATTCTTCTTTAGAACCTAACTGCAGGGAGATCTGGACTTGCAGTTTTGCAGGAAATATCACTGTTTTGTTAGTCTTCC
Source organism: Dryoscopus gambensis (assembly GCA_013389985.1). Classification (NCBI taxonomy): domain Eukaryota; kingdom Metazoa; phylum Chordata; class Aves; order Passeriformes; family Malaconotidae; genus Dryoscopus; species Dryoscopus gambensis. Next base: position 3,786 of record WEIT01016402.1, on the reverse strand, counting down.
TTTCAAAATGCAGTGTTAAGTATCAAACTTGGTTTGGGGGAGAGGAGAGAAATTGCCTAATCTCAACATATTATTTTTTTAAATAATTTTAAAATGTTTCTTTCAGTTCAGCTTTATATGTATGGAATGGAAACTTGTTCTGAAATGAAAATATCTATCTATTATCTATTATCAACCCTGTGTTCAGCACAAAAACAAAACACAGCCCTGTTCCAGCCACTATGAAGAACGTTAACTCCACCCCAGCCAAAACCAGCACACCATCCTATCATCACAATTATTTTTATTTAAAAAATAGAAAGTAGAAAATGAGGCATTACTAGATAAATTATTTAGTGAATTTTTGAATTAATAAGCTGGTTTTGTCAATGTAGGGATTCAGCTAGTTTTGTGTGAAACACACCAGCCTATCTGCATAGATCACTGATAAAGCATTGACGCCATGATGATTTCTTCCTTTTCCATATACTCCTCTCATATTCCCCTTCATATACACTTTTATGTATCCCTAGTGCTTTTAGCCCACATACTTGTAATTCCCCAAGCCTGATAACTAGCTTAGACCCAAAGTTCCATTAAGCCNGTGCATTCTCCAGGGGTGCATTCTGCGGGGTGCACTCTGTGGTGATGCATCTAAGGATCCTTAGATAAATACCGAGGTAAAACCCTTTTTCCCCTCTAACCGTGTTTGGCTTTTCATCCTAAGCCCAGGAAAAGGCATCAGCATCATTCCTTTTTTTGGCTTTATTCAGTAGGTTCAGATTGAAAACGAAATGTAATGTAGGGTTTGGTTTTATTGCCTTACATGCTCATAACAGGTGTGGCACACTGGGGCCCTGAAAAGGTCCTCTTCAAGAATCAGGCTTATATGTGTGAGAGTTGACGTAAAGCTGAATTTCAGTCTCTTGGGAAATAGGAGTAAGGGATAAACCTTGGCATCACAGAGCACAACACCAACAGCACAAACTGCTGTTTAGAATGGCTCTTCCCCACAGGTGTTACCTTACTGTCAGACCAACATCCACTTCTCACAGAGGGGAGATCAGGTCCCTGGCTCTGAGAGCTGGGAGTTCATTCCCTTCTCCATCACATAGAATCTCTCCATCACAGATCCGTTCAGGGCTAAGGCACTTGAGACCCTGTCTACAGAAAGTGAAGGGGCAGTATTACAAGGTAATGTGTTGCTAAATAGCATTATTTTGTGTTGTGGAAAGCTCTGCTGCTAGGATAACTGCATATTTTGGTTTCTTTTTGTGTCAGTTTCTGGTGGGATTTGTTCCTAGGAGAAGCAGAAGCCTAAAAGATGTCTCCTGCTTTCTCTCTGGGGCATCTTGAGGTTTTTTCTGCTTATTTTCAGCAAGCAAGCAGCCTCAATGGGGACGAAAGAAAGGTACAGTTTACAAGTCCTTTAACCATTTTTTTTCCTTGCTCATTAAAAATTTTGCATACCTGTCTTCTAAAATAGGAGGGTGAAAAAGCAAGACGTATCTTTGTTTTGATGACCTGTTCTTTTGCTGACATCTTCTACTCCCAGCTCCTGAGGGAGTGAAAACTATGATATGAAACATGTTGTGGCTTTGTGTAAAATAACCCACTTTTGTAGTGAATTAGACTTTTAAAATCCAGCTTGGTTTGAGTGTTGAAGTTATCAAGGAGGTGGATACTTTTACCCATTTATAAATGAAAGTGTGCTAAGCAGAAAGACATATTTCACCCATTCTTGCCAGCTATATCCTTGCTTTATTACTCACATCATTCTCTGTCTGACTGTATTGCAGTTAAGGTGATGTAAGAAAAGTTTATTCCAAACATATTTCTTTCTGTTCTGTCTTTACTCCTCGAGCCAGAGTTCATCATCCCAGGATGATGCAGGGCCACATCAACACACAATGCAGAGGCTCCCAACGACAGCTGTAAACGCTTTCCTATCATGTTATGTTTGAACTACTTCTTTTGAGAGCCTATAGAGGAATTCAGAAAAGTTAATGCAACTCAGGTCAGCTTGTGCTATTTCCAAGGTTTTTAAGCCTGGATGAGCTTGGACTCATCCTCCAGATCAATGTGTCCTAAAGTGTATATCATTGCCTTTTCAAAAATGAGAGGATTTACTGTCCAAAAAATGTCAGCCTTGCTGCTGAAGGCTTTAAGAGGTGCAGTACGTCCGTGTTTAACAAAATCTGCTGGCAATGATGTTGTCAATTTGTAATGAGGTAAGTTAAGGGGTCTGTGTACAATCTATCAGTGCACTGCAGCTTCCTGAGAGGTTTTCACACTGTTCAGTAATAAACACACTTTGCTGAAAAAACCCCCCAAGCCCCACTCCCCTATTAATACAGGTTTTCTCTTTCAGATTGTAACAGAATCGCCCCTTTTCTCCTGAAACAGTCAAATACCTTACATCTGTGTTTATGTTTTCAAACATGGGAGAGAGTAGCAAAGGAAAGGATCAAATGGCAGTGATATGAAAATGTCCTTATTCATTTTATGTGCTGTGTAACAATTTTGAAGGAAGATATTCCGGCAGTCATCTTTTGTAGCAAATTCCTCTTTCTTCTTTTAACTACCAACAATAAAACAGGTATTTTTTTACGTCAAACTGATCAAGGCACAGTGGATCAGAATTGTCCTTCAAGTTGTTATAGAGGCGATAAGGATTAATTTCTTATTTTAAAATGTGCAAATTACTCTCCTTGTCTGAGAGCAGTGTGTCACCCAACCATCCCCCCATTACCACGGTTTAACTTATGATAAAAAGGGCCTTGCATCTCACTGTGCGGGCATGACATGAAGGAGACCTATTAGTAAAGATTTAATAGGCCTGGAATAGAGGGTAATAGAAATGGAATTGATGTAATTTATGTGGTACTGAAAACAATATGATCTGAGAATCTTCAAAGGTTTTTTTTTTTCTCAGTGGCTAACAATGATCAGGTATTTTCAAGTCTTGCTCCTGCAAGGGGTGTACTGTCAGTGCAGTTTTCTCAGACTTGTTCTGGAATTTTGTGAGTGTGTGTTTAATCTGAAATGCTGGAATAAAAACCATTTTGAGCTAGTGTTCCTAGTGAATGGTAGTGTATGATTGCACCATCATTTAACTCACATTTTCTTCTTCCAAATGCTCCCTCATTCATATTTGAATCTGTTGGCCAGTTCCAATCTCTTTTAAAGAAAGTATGAGTATCAGATATCTATAAATTCATGGGTATTAGGAACACAGAAAAAAGTGCAAGAAAGGGAGGTAGAAATCTTTTTCTTCTCTACTCGAAGAAGCAGAGACTGACCAGGCAGCTGAGAGAGGAGAATGACGTAGCTCTAGACCAGGAGGGTAAGTCAGTCCCATTTCTTTCTTACCCGTCAGGAAAAGATGGAGAAAAAAGCTGAGAATTTTTGTAAAAGAGGCAAATTAATATAAACAGGGCAGGTGTGAATTCTTGGGATTTAATGTTTCAGAAGCTCTTTGCTGAACAATTGACTAAAAAGCCATAAAGGGCTATTTCCTTAAAAATCTTCTGTGTGTTCAAGAAATTAAATTATAATTCCTCACTTCCAACAGTTGCCTAATAGGCAGGTTTTGTCTGTGACAGACCAAATCACGATGCACCTCTGTCCCCTGCAGTGACATTAACTTGCTCGTGTAAAGAACTAATTTGGTCCTTCAATTCTAAGTGTGAAGAAGTTCTGCACCAGGCTGCTAATGTCTAAAATACACAAACATGAAAATGTTCTCGTTACTGGAGCTCTGCTGGAACTTTATTCATCTGCTGTTGAAGTGAATATAAGCAAGTG
>WEIT01016395.1:302-18695 GCA_013389985.1 Dryoscopus gambensis | reverse complement strand
AAAAGAAAAAAGAAAAAAATCAATTCTTGACCAGGAGAGAGCAACAAATAAAGAACCCACCATTTTTAATAGTCAGTTCTGGAATTTAACCTTTGCACTAATGGCAGCAGTGTTACTTTTACCTTCATAACACAAGCAAAAAGGAATCTCATGTCAGTAAGTTTATAAATTCCATTTAGAATGAAACTTCAAGCAGCACCATTCCAGGGTAAATGTGTATGATCTGAAATCATTAGACTGGATTCACTCTTGGAGTACAGTTCTGCTGAACCCTGCTGAGCAATACTGGTAATGTAATAGCCTCACAGACACACAGCGCCTCATCTCTTGCCAGAACAAGTTATATCCCAGACTTTAATTCACACTAACTCAGCTGAAGTTCGGCGCAACTGTGCAACAACACTCCTTAGCTGTTTCCTAGTCTATGAGACTGCTGTTTACTTTGTTTCTGCAGCATAACCCCATTGATTAAAACCCAAGTTTGTGGGGTAAACATCTAGTGTTTTTGCCTGTAGAAAAACTCATTTGCTGGTGCGCATCTCCACCAGCTGAAATCTTTCCGTTCTGGTGCGAGGAGATGAGAAGGGAAAGAAAGTGTAATAGTGCTAACATCCCTCAGAAGAATGATTAACATGTATTAAGACAATTGTGAAGAAATAAAGTTCAACAAAACAGAGCATTATCATAAGCCTCATGTCTTGTGCATTGCAAATAATTATACCTTTCCTTTGGCAGTAATCTAACAACAGAGAATTATTATTCTATGCTAACAGCCAGTTGTATTAACATTCTCCCCAGCTATGTCCACAGACATTCATAACAACATGCTGAGTATGGAAAAGATTTGCAAATGTTCTGACTTAATTTCATTTGTTTAGTGTTGGACTCACTTTTCAAATTCAGACAGGTAGACCAGTCCTGCTCTCATTAAGCTTAATGTAATTTGAACATTGATTTCAAAGGAAGCAGTACTGGACTCCTGTTGAACATGAAATTTAAGATAAAAGTGGTGATGAAGTAAGGCTCTCATTCTGACCTGCCAGTCTGCAGTGTGTGTATGAATAGAAGGTAGGTTACATGACATGCTTGTCACTAAGGATAGGCATATCCACTTTCTGGTTAAACTTCACACCCAACCTTTATAGCACTGTTTGATAATACATGAAAAATTCCTGGCCTACATCCTCTGCCTATGTAATAGGTGTAAAACCTGTGACTTCCTAAGAACTGGTCTAGCATGTTGTTCTCTAGGTGAGGACAAGGCTGTGAGGTATGCTGCACTACAGACAAATATGCACTGTTGTCCTTACAAGTAACTAGCTGTATGCTTTTTCAAATACAGCATTAATTTTGTTGAAATTTATCTCAGAGTGGCTGAGGCTGGAAGGGACCTCTAGAGGTCTTCTGCTCCAGCCCCTGCTCATGCAGGGCTACCTGGAACTGGGTGCCCCAGACTGTGTTCAGATGCTTTGCTACCTTTAGGTGTTTATACACACTGACAAGATTTAGGTGTGTGTGCTTCTCTGAATAGCTTACTGTGGGGATGATGGAGGATGCTTTTGTTGTTTTGTATTTCCCGGCAAGACAGTTCTAATACTGGTAGTACTGATATGGACTGAACAAATAAATTGGAAAAAAAAATTTAACTGCTATGGATTTGAACTTTGAACATTTCACACACAGATGTTTCTGTATTGCAGTGTAAGTAAAAAGATTTACAGGATGACTTTAACAGACAAATTCTGAAGTGCCACCATTTTTTTTGAAGAACTGACTCAATTTTGATTCTCCTACTGTAAGCTTAAAATAATCAAACTGATCAATTCCTTGCTTTTCTCATAGCAATTCTGATTAACTCATATAAGAGCCAAGAGTTGATTTATGTGCTAATTGCTATTAGGACAAAGAGATATGTGTTATCCGAGGATTCTGTTCTACCTTCAAACACATGAATGAAATTTTTGTTTGAAGTCAAGATACTGCTTCTTGGATGCCTGTCTGTGAGCAGGCTCAGAGATACCACCCTTTCCAAGGGACTTTCCCAAAGGAAAGACACAGCAAATAACATGGGGACTCTAGAGCAGTTTTTCAAAATGCTTAAGGCAGGTCCCTGTAGCTCCATCCTGCTCCTAAGACAGCACTGCAAACATGCCTTGTGCTTGGGTTCTGACAGCAGAGTGAATCAAGGCCAAATGGTGTAAAGTGTTCCCATGATTTCTTTCCTGGCCTCTGTCTCTTCTGTCAGTCCCAATAGGCTAGATTGGCTCAAAATGTTTAAGTGATGCAAGCTTGGCAACACCCCCACCTTGGCAAACCACGTCTCCAGTTGCAGTCAGACCTCTCAGAGCTTCCCTTTTCAGGAACAGGTGTGCAGTTAATTAGTTGAAGAGATTTAACCACAAGATCAGACTTTATGAAAGGGGAAAGACCACAGGAAAATCCCCAGGGTAGGTACAGATTGCAAACAAAGCTCAGGTGATTCAGTTCTTCAGGGCAGCTGGTCGCTGTGGTTTAACCCCTGGCTAGTGTGGAGGGGCAGAGAACGGTTCTCAAACCTTTAATGTGCCATTAGCTAACATAAAGCAAGGCTAAACTGGGCTGATAAACCCTTTCTTGAGTCAAGCAGCTGTTACACTAATCCTGCACGTGATCCAGCCTCCCCTTTGCACTCTCTCTCCCGATTTTCTGTCAGTCTGTCTGTCCACCGCTCACTCCAGTGTCCCCAAGGACTTAGTGGTTCTCAGTACCAGAGAGGGCACCAAAGAACTGGCATTTGGGTGGCTTCCAGGCCTGCTCACCCAGGCCCATAACATAAATGGCATTTTAGCAGAAAAGAGAACTGTTAAGAGTGGGGGTGTTCAAAGTAGAGCCACAGGGACTGAAAAAGAGAAAACAAACCCCTCAATTGCTAAAGCCTGCAGGTAGTGTGTCTTTCTTCAACACCCAGCAGCAAGTTTTGTAAGGAGCCTTTGAGAGCCACAGGTTTATCCATGGAAACAGCTGATGATCATAAGAAGAAAGGAACGGATGCTTTTCCTGAAGCCATAATGGGACAGGGGACACATAGGCACAGAGTAAGTGCCACCTTTTAGATGAGAGTGAAAGATGGATCCTGAAATCACTGCTTCTAATTTTCAGCTCTTGGCAGTGTTTGTTGTTTGTTGTCCCTCTTTGCCCATCCAGCCCATTTTGTTGTTATGATCCCTGGCAGGATGCCATCTGAAACTCTCCTTCAGTCATTGTCCATAAATGTGGTATATTTCTGTCAACTGCTGTCATGCTTTGTTCCCTGAGGTGGTGGAATTATGTTGTGAATTACGATATAAAACTCTAATTTTTACCACAGCTCTGTCATAAGGTACTATTTTTGCTGGCTGAACAGGGTCAGTGTATGATACAATGCCCTTGGCACGGTAACATTTTTACTTCCACAGTTGAAAGCTGCTGGATGGTCTCATTATATTACAAATCCTATGGAGACTAAAATAAGCATAATCTATATTAAAATACAATACTTTCCTTCCTAACTTACTAGATATGGAATGATTGAATGCAGGAAGTTGGTGAGTACCTTAGGTAATCAACTAATATTGTTTCAGTAACTGCTGTTTTGGAAGTGATTTTCTATGCCTTTTTATTGATCTATTTCCATTTTTGGCATAAGCCCCTGTATTTGTCTCCAAGCTCTTCAATGATATTATTGTGATAGGCAAGAAAGAAATTACAGTAATCTGTAGAAAATGTTGAAAATGTTGAAGACCACAAAAGGAAGGCATTTCTAAATCTAAAAATTTTAGATAAATCAACACAATTCTGTACCACTAAGGTTTCTTCAGAATAACTGGCATCGAAGGCTAGAAGCAACCCTCTGTGTAGGTATAAAAAATTGGAAATGCTTATGCGGAAAAAAATGTTCTTTTTTTTCTTGCCAAATGTCATCTAAAGTTCACTTGTACTGTGGTCTTGTGCTACTGCTAACTAGCAGGTCTCTCTGCATTTCACTTTAACTCAGATGGAAAATAAATGATGTAGCCTCTAAAACACATCAAAGAAGGAAGAAGAGTTGCTTCAGTGGATATTCGATTGAAAAAGAAGAACGGATCCAGTTTCTAGAACTCACTTATCCTGCGCCTGGGGCTTACACTTAGAGAAGCTTTCTCTTTGCTGTCACATGAACCTGCAAACATCCTAATCAAAACAAAACCAAATCAGATCAATTTCTCCTGCTCTCGTTAGCAAGGTTGCTTTGTTCTGTTGTGAAAACAAAAAGAGAACAGTGCAACAAAAACGCGTTACTGCTTGATTTTTCCGGTGTGAGGACACTGACAGGTCTGTCTGAGACCTGGTGATGTGACTGTAACACAAATTGCCACTGTTAGGTTTTGAAATCTCTACAGGAAACGCTCTATCATCGCCTTCCACTAGCAGCATGTTTCTCACTGATGCTGAAGAAGTGACCCCTGCAAGGCTGAGCTGCTGTGGCGATTCACATGTGACTGGAGACCCTCAGGCAGCGAGGCAGGGAACATGTCCGTGGGCCCCAGCTGCTTTCCTGCTGGAGTAGCTCAGCCGCCAGGAGTGCCCCTTCCCTTCCCTTCCCTGTGTCTGCAGGAGCCTGTGGGACCTCAGGCCTGGCACACATACTGCCTCACATACCAGGCAGAATAGTGTTAATTACGTTAATCAAAGGACCCTCCTGGAGCATAAGATGATGTTTTGACATTGTGGAGATGATGAAGCTACTTAACATTCAGGCTGTAATCCCACGGTCCTTCCCTACCCACAGAAATCCTTGGGTTTGAACACATACTGTGTTGCATGGATTCAGTGTCCTGCTTCATAGACAATTCAGTTTATGTTCAAACAGGATGAGTATGGAGTATCTTTGATCTCCCTGTTTACTCTCACTAGCCTCTGAAGTTGAAGACCTGCTTATGCAAGTGATGTGCAGGGAGCAAGGGGAGGCTGAGGTATGGGCAGCTCCTGTAGCCCACTCAGTTTGCTGATAATAGGGTAGTTTTTATAACCCCTCAGATGCAGATTTTTTATACCCGTCTCCTGAACTCTGGTGTTGTGACAGCCACAGTTTCCTGGCAAAAGCTAAAGCACAGCCAAGTCTGATCTAGCTGTCTCTGCATCTAGACACGACTGACCTAATTATTCCAGGCGTTTGTGCATCTTGAAGCTCTGCTGGTCACAAGTGGTTAGTAACAGTGTGCAAACGAAACTGGCTCCCTACCCGCTTTCTGCTTTTGCAGGCGGCTCTTACCAGGGCACCTCCACTGTCTCACTCTCTTCCCCAGCATGCACTCTGGTCTCTGGTTTTGATAGCCACTGTCATCCTGTATTTTGGTGCTTTCTTACTGCATGGCTACTTTTAGACTGCTTAGAAACACAGCGTATATTCTCCTCCATTTTAGTTTCACAGCCTTCTCCACTGTCTGCTGCTATAGCTGTTAAAAGAACTGTATTGTGAAAGCTATTCCCTGAGCTGTGGGATTTGAGAAAATGGTTTCTCGATTGAATAACATATTTTTGCACATTGCAATACTGTTTGCATAAGGGGGTCAGACGGAGGATGGTGGGCAATAGGCAGATCACCAATGAAACACCTTCTGTTACCGGGGTCTGCACTTGCCTAGGGAGTGTGAGATCAAAGTTTGGTGTCTTCTTCTGATCCAGGAGATTGCCACAGAAAAATTGCCACAGAAATTCTGTGACAAAGTCTCTAAGATATTGGTGGAGCTGGGACGTGAACCCTCATGCTCTGTCTCTGTGACCAGTGTCCTAACCATTAGCATGCTGCTGCTTGAAACGTAACTAAAGATGCCACACAAAGTGGGAGGACTCACCATGTAGAACAGTTTAACCACCCCTGCAAGAGCCCTGCGTCAAAACCATAAAAGTAGACAAAGGTCTATGGAACATGAGTCCCTTGTCCTCAGTGGTTGGAAAGAAGCAAGACCTTCCCCCTCTGCTGTTCTGCTCACCATTGAGCCTTGTGCTGTTTCCTCTAGTTTTGTTACACAGGCTGCAAAACCAAACATTTTTGATTGCTTTGAATGCTAAGTTTATTTGGTACAGAAAGGAAATGTTCGGGTTTCCACTTAATTGTTAAGAATAAATGGTGAAGAGTAAAGTGGTGGGACTTGCAACCACAGTAAGGATGAGCAATTGCAGTGCTCATTCAGCAGTCTGACAACTCAAACTCCCTCTTCCCCCGAATTCCACTGCTGGGTCATTCTCCAGCCTCCAATGACCAACTGTCCCCATTCATCTTCCTCGCTGTCCTGGCCTGTGCAAATGTGGTAGCATCAGCTCCCATTCCACAACATACCCCTCCTCTCCCCCAGTCTGGCTCTCATCTCTCAGTTTGCTGTGCTGTTACTCTCAAAGCACTTTCAGATCTCATTTTTCTTCCTAGAAATGTTTGTTGCTGGACCTCCTTGCAGGTGAGCAAAATGAGGGGTACCGGACAAGTCAGTCACCCTGCTCACTCACTTGCACCTCAGTAAGAAACAAGTGTGAGGCAGCTATGCACCAAAGCTAGGAACCACATTTTTGCTTTATGATTTTTTTGCTTTGTGATCAATAATTGCTTTCTGATTTTGTTTTTTTTTAGTGTTATTTCCTAACACCAACTATTAGCTCACTTTTTATATGTACTAACAGGATAAACATTCTTCTGGAATAAAAATAGTATCCACAGAAACATTTAACTACCTGTTTTATGGATTTCACCCCTCTTTTTTTTCCCCCTCCAATATTTTTACTGTTTTTGTTTTATTATGGCTTCTTTCTCTCGCAGCACACAGCATTTGTGACCACCCTCCCACACATTGCAGGTGCCAGCTTATCACCATGCCATGCCTGCAAGCTTCTGAATTCTGAAAGTGGCAATACCCAGAACTGAGCAATTACAGGAGAATTTCAGGGGGTTGTTTATTTATGCAAATACTATGCTTCTGGCACACATGCTGCAGGGAAGGTACTGAATTCCTCACCCAGGCTATGGTTCAAAACAAAACAAAACAAAAAACCATGGAAGTTTAAAATACCAGAATATAGCCATCTGTAATTTATATTTTTTAATCTACTGAAAAATGTGTTTGTCTAGGTCCTGACGTAAGTTTTGTCCCTGGATTCACCAGTATTACAGAAAACATGCAGATACCTTTTCCTTCCCAATCAGTATATTACTCTTTTCTTTGTTTAGGCATTTTGAACTGAAACTGAACTAAAATAATCTGAACATTCTCCTAGGATATCATTAATAAATTACATGGAGTCACCGTATGTATCTGAAAAGTTTCTGGATTCATTCTCCCCTTCTTCTTATCCTCTCTCTTCTTTCCTTGTGTCCAAGAGGCAGAAAACTGCAAATGGAAATTTGCAAAGCAGTGCAGAGGATTGATTTTAATGGCAGATGCATGGCTAATCCCATGCAATGCTTTCAGATTTCAACCCCCACTTCATAGTCACTGGCTGGAAAAGGCTGCAGAGTTAATCTGTGAGCTAATGCACATGTCTACTAAGCATTCCTTTTCAGCAGTCATGTGGGCACTCTGCATTGTGGCCCAGGAGGGCTGGGGATATGAGAGGGGCTGCTGCAGCTCTGGCTGCAGCATCACTGCAACCCTCTTTGAAGTTGGTTTGGCCTGGGGAAACCCCCATCTTTGGGCTCCCAGGCTTTAGGGCTGGGATAGTGTGCACCCCAAGCCTATGTGCATCCGTTGGTGCAGTTATGCTCCCTGGACTAAACTATGGCTGCTATTAAAGAAGGGTTTGTGGTGGGCTCCAGTGGGCTCCCAAGCACTTACATCAATCTGAGGCCTCAAAGAGTTTCTTTTTCCCACCACAGAGCTCTGCACTGGGCTCCTTCCCCAGCACAGGCTGCAGCAAGGCTCCTCATATAGCAGTCCGTACACGCACTCAGCTTGCGGCCCCTCTGCTGTCACAGTTTTGGCAGCAGCACTTTTAACTGGGGCATGTAGGTCCCACTGTAACCTGCCCTGACTGCACGCCCCGTGTCTGTCAGAGCCCCTGTTAAAACGAGATTTTGCTGAATTTTCTTTGGAGGATGGTAGCTGGCTGATGGGGAGTCCTCGCTTAGCTGCATGCCCTGGCACGGCGATTTAAAGCTGCAAGGTGAAGTCATTGTTAATACCAGAGCAGCAGGAGGGCAGTCTTGTAATGAAATAGGAGTTATGTTGCCTGTTTTCAAGTACGGCATTTAATTGTCACTAATAATGTCATGAATCATTATTATGTCTATCATAGAGAGGTTTTTCTCTGATATAAGAAAGCAGCAAATGGTATTAGCCTTTTGGTATACCATGGTATCCACATAAGCCATGGGGGTATTACAGTGTGCATAAATCTTGCTGTTGTAGTCTGGCTGGTGTGCAGGTGATGAGGGATGCAAGCAGAGACTGGAGCTCCAGGGAGGGTGCCCAGATCCCAAGGGAAGGGTCAGAAGAGACCAAACAGCTGCGGACAGGGCTCCCTTGTGCTGTCAGGAGACAGCCCTACCTGGCTTGCCTCTTCAGCAGCTGTGTCCCTCAGCTCCCAGGGCAGCCCTTAGAGCAGGGTGCTGAGATGGTGGCACTGCAGGCAGTGGGTGGGCATACAAACCTGTTCCTGGGTTAGCTTTCCCAGGAAACTCACAGCCTGCAAGGAGAGCCAGGTAAATGAAGTGCTCCCAAGGGCCACTGCAACAGCAGTTGGATCCACGTCCCCAGGGTGCTCTCTTGCCTCTTGCCGTGGGCAGAAGACCCTAGACTTGAACTTGTGGGCCTTCCTGCGAGGCCAGAAGAGACGGTCCCAGGACCTTCAGGAGCAAGCTGGGCACACCACCTGGGTGACCTGCTGGGGTGCACAGAGCCATCACACAGAGCTCAAGCAGAGGGGAAAGCAGGAAAACCTGGCATCTGCTTCCCACCCAGCTTCCAATGCTCAGATACTTGCAACAGCATCAGTGTCCTTGAGGTTTCCATGTCCTCGCTCAGACTTGTTTGAGTTCTGCCAGAAGGCTCAAAGTTACTGCAGAAGAGGGATTATTCACAAGCAGAAACAGCTGGTTCCCCCTTAGGACTTGTTTCCTTTGTATCTGGGCTTAAAATATGCAATTTTTAGCATCTGCACCTTGTTTCCAGATGAAAGGAAGCAGCTACAAAGCTGTGATGGGTAGAGCACAGTTGAATGCCTCAGCAACTTGCTTTCCTGTGAAATGAAGTTCCACATACCTCAGAGATGACCCTGAAGCAGGTGTGGAGGATTTTCCATGTCTTTTCTGCACATTTTTTCACCAGTGAGGGGCCACAAGTGATGGATGTGATGGTGCACAGACAAGGCCAGCTGCTATCACATCTTTATTTTTTAAGTAGATTTTGGTTGTCTTGTTGTGTTTGGGTTTGTGTTTGTTGTTCAGGTTTTTTAGCAGATGGTTTTGGGTTGTACAGATGTATGAGAGACATTTCTCTTCCCTCAAATGCCCAGGTGATGGGAGGTTTTGTATGGATGAAGCACAAGATACGTAAGGCGCTACAGGCAGAATTACACAGACTATCTGAAAAACTGATAACTTGCGAATGGCCTTTATCACTTTAAAATACATTTATGAACAGGGAAATGACTGTGTGAGTGATTCCCAAACTGCTCAACAAAAGCCTCAGTATAATCTTGGAATGCTTTTGCCTGATTGTTGTCAGATGCTAATTAGGGAAACAAACGCGCATTCACCAAAGATGTCTGTATTTATTTCAGACTTAAATATGCCAACCTAGAAACAGGATCAGACAATCATCCAGAGGCTACTCTTTAGCTTGTTGTTCAGCTGGCAGTAGATAACCATGTTGCATCACATTTTTCAAGATATAGGGATTCAGAACAATGAACTCAGGCTTGCTCTTTAGTAATTTTTATTCTTCTTCTTTGTGGAGAGATTTTACTTCAGAGTTCAGAGAAGATATATAATCACTCACTGCGAGACAAGAAATTATTTTACAAGAACAAATGCTGGTTGCCATGGTTTCCAAGAGGGAGAAAATCCAAGGTCATTCACTGAAAATACGCCACAACAGTCAGCAGCGAGGATACTCCCTCACATCACCGAGTAACCCTCCCTTGTCTGTAGATACATTCCTCCCATCTCCGTTGGTATGCAGCTTCCTGTTTAAGCCACAATAACACTGATAAGAACATGATGTGAAAAACCTGCAATATGTCTGGAAATAAACAGTCAAGCCTGGATTTACAAGCCTGTGGGATTTAACAGTTGGCTGCTTTCTGGCTCCTTTGTGCATCTCCTGGAAAACCTGACCTACCTGCTGCATTTGCCAAGCAGGGACTTGCAGGTGCAACTGTGAAACTTCCACCTGAAGGAAAAGCCAAAGTAGCCCCACGTGGATGGGCTGGCGCATGGACAAGCAAACAGAAAAAACACCAGAAATGGGACCCTGCATCTACAGTTATGCTAGAAAAAAAAAAAGCCAAAACCTACATTTCGTGGGTTGTTCCTCTGGGTCTGAAGTATAGGAAAAAACATGTTTCTTTCAATGACTGAGGTTTATGGCACCATAACTGCTCCTGAATGTCTCAGTACTGATCTATGTGCTGGTGAAAGTAAAAAAGATGGCTTCAAACAAGCAAAATCCAGCTCTGTGACCCTTCAGCATCCCAACCACAATGCCAGAAGCCTTTACACTGCTGAAAATCCAGCATGTCAACACAGTGATTAGATGAAGTTTCTTCTTAAATTGGAACTGCTAGGACAAATTATTTAATAGATAATACTATTCAGCTGTTTGTTTGAAATTACAAATTTTCATTCTACCGTGAATTTACACAGGCAGGCACATAAGCTTTTTGCTCATGTTTTCACAAATGCAAAATCTGTGTGCACATTATGCCATGATAAACTACAGTTTACTAAACTTGACTCCTAAAAAATAAATGCAACCCTCTAAGATGTGTCCAAAGCCTTATTAGTGCAGCAAGCATATTTCTTGCATGATGGGGTGTGTATGTGGTGTCTCAGTTACCAGTGCCATAAAATCAATGACCCTTGAGTACTTGTTAATTTCCATTTCTGTCAATTAAAAAACAACAACAACAATGTATTGGATTAGAAGTGACAAGGGAATTGGCTACGTGTAAGTGATAGAAATAATATTTTGCAGTGGACCATTGGCTGCACTGTGTGTGCAAATGCAATTCAACTTGCCAACTCACCATCTCAGCAACTGAACATCTTGTGCCGGGGGTAAAATCTTTGTTATTAGAGCACTGGAGAGTGTACAGGTTGCCAATGCAACCAACTCCTTTTTTGATGAGGTTTCTGGAGCCAGATAGGCAAGAATTCTAGAGCAGGACTAGATTTTCTACTGCTAGCTTGTCATTCAAATCAGAAGAGATCAGTGCACAACTTAATTAGAGAGAAAGAGAAGCACAGATGGAGATTCAAGGGCTGAATTTTACAAAGGATTTAAGGACCCGAGCCTTGTTTAAGTCCTGCTTTCAGCATCTAAATTCCCAGCTCTCTCTCTAACCCTTCAGCACAACTGTCACCTCTATGGAAAGCCTTTCACTCTCATGGCACTGCTCTTTTGCCATGAAGCTGCCCAAGTGCATAGAGTTGGTTCTGAATTTGTGTACTCTTGCCTCAGTGTAAACAGTTCTTTAATTCACTAACACTTAACTCCCCTTGGGTATTGAGATGTCTGACCCTGACTCCCAGTCTTTGGAGGCTTTTATCAGAAGTACAAATAGAAATTTCACAGCTGGTAAATAATTAGAAATGTTCCTCATCTGGTACTGGCAAGCAAGTCCGTGTACCCAATAGCTGTGACCCTGGCCTGGAAATCTGAACAACAACAGTCTCTGTTGGTCTACCTCTGACTCATTATCTGTCCTTGAAGGAATCATGTTGACCTCTCTGTGTCCTGATTTTCCCAGCTTTTAAATAACAATTATATGTTCCCACACTGAAGCTATCAGGTTGGCAAGTGCTAACAATTATTTCTCTGTGACCCCTTTGTGAAAGTCAGAGCAACCTCTTCTATAAAAGTTCAGATACTGACCCCTCTTAATTTCCTCACAAAAGTGTATTTTGATTTGCAGTCTCAGGTTTAAATTGTTGAGTGAATCAGATACATAGGGTTTGACCTGTCATATCCCCAAAAATGCTATTTGCTCAGGAAATCTACTTTATATAGGTATAGGTACTTCAGTTGAATGTACATATTCATAATATTTGTACAGGAATTATTTTTTTAAAATAAAAAGGAAAATAAATAGGAAAGAAAATTAAAAAAAGAAAAAAAAAGGAAAGAAATATAAAGAGAAGGAAAAAAGAAAATGAGAAAAAGTGAAACGATAAATATATTAAAAATATGTTGCCGATACATTTTTGGTTTTAATTACATTACCTCTGCCTGTGGATGTGAAATACTCAAAAATATGCTCCTCTGTTTAAAACCAAACTATTCAATATTGAAGACAGATTGGGCTGTTCAGCAGTACCAGACCGTTCATATAGACTTGGAAATCCTAAGAAACAAAGAAGTACACAGTTTCAGGCTGTCTGTGTAATAAACCAACAAACTATTCTGATCATGTATATAGAAATTACTATTTCTGCAAAAAGTTTCCTTTCCGAACTTTAAAAGAAGCAAGTTTGATTTCTTTAAGGAGTCTGCAGGGAATCTGTGTTAGGCATTGCAAAGGTACCTGCTATGCCAGCAGAGCTGGTAATTTCCTTCCCTCTCCTAGTACACATAACTAAGATGAAATTTCCGCAGTTTTCCCTTGCTACGTTTAAGATTTCTACCAGTTTTCTGCTCACTAAATCATATCTTTTTCTGTGTAAGGCTGTACAACAGTCTGACACAAGCTGAGCAGAGGAGGCAAGGGACACATATAGAGACCATCATCACAGTATAATGTTCTCACTTGATGTTTAAAACACCATCTAGGTTGTCTCTATCTTTCCCTTCCACATTGTTCCTATAGAAGTTCTCATTTTCAAAGTCTTTGTTTTCACTTTTTATCTCATGTTTATCCTTTTCCCATGTTTTTGTTTGGCTGGGATGTTTAAAATTCTTTTAAAAACCTTTCCATCTCACAGCTTAACTTTCCTCTTGATTCAGTCTTTCTGGTGGAATTTTCTCATTGCAAAATTCCCCTTTCCCAGCACGTACATCTACACAATCCATGGCACACCCCATGATTTTCTCTCTCCCAATTTTCTTGCTGTATCTCCAGCTTTTCCCTCCCCTTGCCCTCAAGGCCACTCTGCTCTCCCCTGCCTGCCCAGCAGCACCTCTCATCTCTCCTCCAAACCCCAGCCTCCCTGCTGATTCTCACCCACACACAAGAAGAGGGCCTGTAAGAAAAAAATAAGCACATTTTGCAGAGATATATAGGTGTATAAATACTTTTAATATTTTTCCATCTTCTGACTAATCATCATTTGCATCTATACAGGCTAATCGTCTTGTACAGGTTACAGCTGTTTGCCAAAATTGCTCTACTACCAAGAAAACAACCTTCAGTATGGCAGTTAAGTGATTAAAAAGAAAATGTCTCCCACAGTATCACAGTAAAAGTAATACACTACATCTCCCAGTGCAGCTTACGGGCAGGAAGCAAATTCTCACTTTCCAGACACCCTCTCACCATGAACTACAGAAACAAAAGTATTTTTCTTCATCCCACTAATTTACTCTTGTTCTCCGTGATGGAATTGGTGCTGTCATTTTCATCCTTTAGATTTTAGTAATTTAGACGCCAGTGTAATTTATGCCTTCTCTGATCCTACTTTTCGCCCCTGCTGGTCGCTTGGGAGAGGAGTTGACATGTGCATGTACCCAATGCATGTGCGTGGAAGATGGTTTTGTGAATTTACCTATGTTACATCTAAGAGTAAAATAAAAAGACATGAGAGACAAGCTGGGTCTGAAAATATTATTGTACTGATCGTTCACCTATTCTTGTAGGGAAAGGCTGGCACAACGCCATGAAACAGTCTTGAGCTAATAAATATCTTCTGATGTAATAAATAGGGAAATGTGTTTTCAGTTCCTGCTTCCTGCGTCACAAAGGCACATCATGTGGACCAAATCAAGTTACATATAAAAATAAGGAAGGAGGAAAGAGCCAGGTATATCTGCTTTATGTCATCTTATAATAAAGGAAAAATTCCCCCATTTCTGATCAACAAGTCAATTTAGATGAGTATATCATATTAACAAAATTATAAACCCCAATGTTATTAATGTAATCTTATCATATTTCTTTCCCAGCTACAGTTTTGTTCAAATGAACTTCAGCTGATTTTAGAGCCAGAAGACAAAATCCTTTTGTGATTTACACAGAAGCATTTTGGGAGTACCGATAAGGAGGAAGATGAAGTTAGCTGGACATAAAGCATGAGCAAAAGGAGGATCTATCTGTAACCATCTCCTGTCACATCTCATGTGAATTGAGGCCTGGTAAAGATGGGAAGTTTCTGTGATCCAGGCCCTGAGCACTCCCATAGAGATATGGAGACATCCTCTCTTTAGCTGACTTGATGATCTCATGTCAGACCTCAAAATCTTATTCTCTCATTTTATCCCAGATGGTGAATTTCTGGGATGTTTTTAAGATTCACTCTTTCACTATTATTTCAACCACCCACTGTTGCTTCCTCTCACAGCTGGTCTTTTAAAAACTATCCTTACCCTGCTGGCCAAGAATACATGTGTTTCTGAGTCCAGAATCCAGGGGGACAGTGGACACTGGTAAAGGAGTGAACCCAAATCTCTGCTCTACTATCCCAGCTGCCTGGAAAGGTCTGATGTGGGAACTTGGCTGTGCTTGCCAGTGTTGAATTAATTACTGTGAGGTGTAAAGAGCATTTGTAAAAGGCTAGAAGGGCCGGATGCTCTTAGAGAACATTGTCAGAAACAACAGGAGGAAGCTGTGGAGTGATTAAGAGCCTCTGGAAGACAAACAAGGACATGGAAAAGAAAGTGTTTTAAACCTGTTTGCCTATGGATACAGGAAGCCTTCTGCTGATGGTGCAGATCACCAGAGCCCAGGAAGTCACCAGGTTTTCCCAAACAGGAGGGTTCAACCCTATTTTGGGTGGATGCCCTGCCATTAGCAATAAATGAAAGAAAGGGTCAGGAGGCTGCCTAGGAGCTGTTTGGGAGCAGCTCTTTGGGTGATGTGAAGGTTTGGGTCACAGGCTCATCAGGGTTTTAGTGGGCTATAGCTAGGAGAGGTGAAGGTATTAACCAGCACTCATCATCTGCCCAGTGTGGGTGTTGTGAGAAGGATGTAGGTGCCTGGGCTGCGAGCTGCTCCTCTGATATGGGTGGCTGTGGGGGCAGAAGCAAGGTCTCCGCAGAAGCCAGGTGAAGAGGTCGGCTATCTGGTTGCCCTCTTTCCCTGTGTGTCCTTTATGCTGCATATGCAAAGAAAGGCTGCTAAGAGCAGCCCTCTGGGTGCCTCATGGGAATCCCACCCCACTGCCACATTTCGCTGCCCTTTGGCCTATTGCCTATGAGTACAAAGCAGAACTCACGGCCCTGACAATCTCCTTTTGTCTCATCCTTCTACAGGCAGCTGTTTTCCTCTTGGCTTGCAAAGGACTTAAGCTGGCATTTATCCTCTGTAATAAAACAAGAAATGTGTCCACCTTGGCATCTGCCCAGAATTTTGTCCAGCGGCAGTGAAGAGATCTGTAGTGGGTACAGCTGGAGGTCAGGCAGTGGGGAAGGGGAGAAAGGCCGCTTATAAGACATTAGTTGCACTGTATGCAACTCTCTCATGTCTTTCCTCTCCCTTTCATGCCCATATTTCTGAAAGGCCAATAACCACGTTATTGTTTCCATCTCTACAGCAATTCCATTCTTTCTGTTGCTCTTTCTTTAGTACATAACTGATTCACAAGCTAGAAGCTATTTGGCCTTCAGTGCTCCCTTGGAAGCATTATTTGGTTAATGCTTCATCAGAAATAGAGACACTTGTGCTTGATTTTATACAGTTTGAGATTTTTCTCTGTCTGGCCCGCTTTCTTCTGGAACAAAGCCTCAGCCTGAAATGCCGAACTGGAAGGACACAAAGACCTGATGCAAATGGAGATAGTATAAGTCTGATGAAGCTGAAACAAAACCAAAACCAGATCCTGGTCGTCTGGATGGTTACCCCTTCCTTCTTCTTGCAAATAATAAATTTGCCTCCTGTAGTTTTCCTGCTTTTCTGCTGTCTTTATTCTAGCCAGTTCATGTGATAGCTGCCTGTCATCGGGGGAAACAATGATATGCACTTCTTTCTGTCACTGTATGAAACTTCCTGTTTCAAACAGAAATCAGAGAGTAAGTTTATGTGACATCAACCTCACATCTAACTTTTTGCTGTCCACACCTCTGCACTCTCTGCAGCCTGCCACTCTTCTCCATTAAACTGGATTATGTTGACCTGACTAAGTGACTGCTCATCACCTATTTCCCCTCAGACTACTAAGGTTTGAAATGATGACAGGTTTTGTTAAGGAGATGTAGGATTCCTCAAGATGCTCCATCTTGGCTTGAAACCAGAAGCAAAGGGATCTGAATAATTAGTGTTGGCCTGTATATCCATGTGAGGCTAGAGAGACAGGGCTGAGTATGGAAAATCACGTCCCTCTGTATAAACATTAACAGCCTCCCCATATCTGTTGGAACAAGTTCACTGAGATCATGGATTAACTCACAACATTTTCCTATTCCATATTGAAATTCTATTTAGCAAAATATTAAATAAACATACATACAAGTGAGTTTCCAAGCCAAAAAATACATGATCTCTGGGTTAAGAGACTGGAGACATGGGAAAGGAGAGCCTTTGTTCTTGGACCTTTCTCACTGTACCAAAAAGATGACTCCTTCTATACTAACCTGACAGGACTTCTTGTGAGATCTTGACTCATCTACAGTTAAATGCTTTGTCTGTACTTCTTACTCTCACTGCTGTCTAGAAAATAAGATAAATTTTCAGGAAATCTATGTATAATATCATGAATATCCTTGGCAAATGATCCAGAAACTGACACTTGCTTGGTTGCATGTTGCTCTGAGGCTGAGTGAAAATATCAAACACTCCTGTGCATTTTTCATGGCTCATGTAAACAAAGTTAGCACTTGCACGCATATTGCCATTCCAGGTAAGCTTTCAATTAATATGGATGCCTTTTTACATTAAAATCGCAAAGGCAACTCTCCAGGAAAGGGTCTGTTCCTACATTCAGACTCCCTCCTAGTTACTGTAATGAATCTAGATTAAGATGTTATCAACCTGAAATGCCAATGATGTTGGCAAGCAGCCAATTTGGGATACACAAGTGAATTCGGGTATGAATAAAACTGTTTAACTTAAAATCCCCCATGCTGGGAAGAGAGGGAAAACAAATAGCAAGCCTGCTGCGCAATAAATCCATTTCACTGAGTTGCTGCACAGAGACAACTGGGTGTACATTTATCATTTTCCCTCTAAGTACTAGGTCTGTTTTATTTCATATTTTTTTCCACAGCCTAATCTTCCTTAGAAGCCCCCACTTTGTTCTGCTTTATTACTATTAATGAAATACAACTCTTGCAGTAATTTGGAACAAAGCATGAAGCTACCAACACGACTGGAGGACAGTCATGATATCAGTGGCTGGAATGAACAACTGGTTCCCATAGAGAATCTGCAAAAAGAAGCTCTGTTACAGCCCTCCAAGGTGGACAGGAGAGGGGCCCTATCACAGTGCCCTGTATATTGATACTGGCTTGTGTGAAGTACTTCACCTACACTTGCAACACTGAAGTGAGACATGATGAAGTACCTCAGCAGTGTGCAAGAGGGATCGTATTGCCCCTAAGACAGCAACTAAGACAGATGAAGACTAGCTCATCTCCCCACACCAAACCGCCTTTGCTCCAGCACCATGGAGTAGTTGTCCTTCGGAAGCAAAGAGGACTATTTTTTTCAGGGATTGATCTCAGTGAGTCTTCACATTTAGCCAGAGTGATCAGTCTACAAATCAGGATTTGTTAAAAAAAGACCACAAAAGGATGAAAATGCAACTATCTTGTAATGAGCCTGACATACCATCCTTGCATCTCTTTTTAGTTAGCAGGAAGCAAGAGGGTTTGTGATGCATAAATTACAATTTAATCATTGCTTCACCAAAGATCAGGTGTGCTTTCTTTGTGTGAAAAATATATGCTTTTATGTCACTTTTTTCTTATAAAAAAGGCTGAAGTTGTGAGTTGGGCACTTATAAACATCCACTCAGACTTCAGCATCAAATTCATCACTGACATAAGAATGCCACTTCATGATTTTAGGGTGCTGCTGGTTTTGTGTGTAGTTTGGCATGTG
>WEIT01016382.1:0-10826 GCA_013389985.1 Dryoscopus gambensis | reverse complement strand
GGGGAAAAATAAAATTTAAAAATGATGTTACAGAAAAAGCTATAAAAAAGCTGCATATTTTTTCAGCTCTCTGGCTGAAATGAAGACAATATTTTGGATCCAAATAAACATTTTGTTTGAACCCAAATGAAATGCTTTATTTCACTTTGATGTCCTTCGTTTACTTGCAAAATAGGTCTAAATGTAAATTTAGATAAATTTTTAAGCAGAATAACATTTTTAAAAGTTTTTGAAATGTCAAAATAAACTACTTTGAATGTTTTGTAACTCTATTCCAGGGATATTTTTTCCTCACGTTGAATCAACTCCATAAATTTGACACTATTTACAAATAGTTACAGATGCTCTTGTTTTGCATTTCCTGCCTTGTAAAACAGACGACCTTTTCTGACAGGCACTGGGTACAAAATTAGAGACTTCTAGATTTCATTCTGTAGCCTTTTATTTCCTTTATTTTTCATCATCTTTATTCATCAATCTACGGGAAGCATCTGGAAAACCAAAAGCTTTCCAGATTTGAGATTTTGGTTCAAGAGACATCCCAGATCATGCCCAGTGTTTTCTCCCCTGAGCAGGCCAAAATATGCCAGGGACAGTGGCATGTCCTGGTCTTGGATGAGACCAGCATTCCCTGCCCCAAGGATGTCCACATGGTCTTCTGCCCTCTCTCGATGTTAGCTAGATCTAAAATGGCCCTGACAAAGGTTTCTTTGACCCAGTTGAAGGAAGCATTAATCATTGTTTCTCAGATTTGTCTTTGGAAGTGGCCAGACCAGGTCTGCTCCATGCAGAGCCAAAGATAGCTTGCAGCTGCCTGCAGAGGATCAGGTGAACATACATTCTTAACCCCTCTTATGCTTAATGAGGGTGATGGAGCAGGTAACTTTAGTAAATCAGATTTTATTCTAACCCTTAGAAAAACATCCTTTGAATAGACAAAAGTGATCATGAATGTCTCGTGATCTAGAGAGATATTTGACCTTTATATAGATAATAAATATTATCTCTGCTAGCTGGCTCAGCTCCACTTGCTGCATCCCTATTCAACTGATGGAACTGATAAACTGTATTGATATAAATACTTCTGCTCTTTGTCTGTAGATCTCTAAGCTGTTAACACTATCAGTATACTCATTTTAAGTTCATGGAGACAGAGCCTCTTAGAGGGAGGGTGACTTGCCGATAGTATTTTGGCAGAACTGGAATCTGAGCTTGTAAGCCCACTATGGTGGCCTAAGCACCAGTTAGCCTTTTTAGCTCTGCCACAGTCTGTTGTGGCACACTCAGTCATGACCTTCTAAAGGGTATTTTGTGACCTTTGAGTGGTTTGAATGCATCTATCAGTTTCCAGGTTTCAGGGCAGTTGCTGCTTTAAAATGAATAACATATTTCAATTTTTAAGCAGGATAGGCTCAAGTTTGATTTCCTACCAGCTTTATGACAACTTGTATTGACTTTTTAAGAGTAACTCATGATTTACTAAGGAAAGAGTGGGTACAGGATCAAACATACTGGATGAAAGGTTTTTAAATTGCTTGTTTCTCTCTTCCTTGTCTTTCAGTTCTTATTTTGTTAACCTCATGTTTTAAAGTAATTGCGTGTTATATTGTCTGAAATCTGCTATGAGATATATTCTACTCTGAATGTATACACATAGCTTTTCCTAATAGTAGTGGAAGTCATGAACATATACTGAATAATACAATGCAGTGCATAAATCCTATGGGGAATACAAGTCCTGGCTAGAAGAAAAAGAAATCACAGTATTTCAGAATGCCAGTTGTAACATTGCAGTGAGTTCCAGGCTAATAATGAATGGAGGAGTGGAGATACAATATTGAAGCTGTCTCCTGCAGAGTGGTATCATATATAATCATACATACTGTCAGCTTGCTTGATTATGTTTGGGATTGCAACCAGCACACTCAGAAACAAAGGAGAATTTCCTATGTCCCCCAAATTTAATTTTCATGAGAGATATATGGAGGAATTAATCGGTGATTACAGCACACGAACAAAAGCTCCTGTATCTTGCTATAGTTGCACAATAAACACACATTTGTGTATTCCTTTTAGAAAGATAATCACACGTTCAGAAAAATTCACTTCCTTAACTTAGGAAAAAAACATATACAGTGTTATATTTTTATTATAGCAATTCAATTAATTGCCACAGTCTTTAATTTAATGTACAGAAGCAGCACACATTACCAATTATCTTAATTTTATAAAATCCATGATCACAATTCAGTCTTTAATCAATATATCAGACCCTTACTCCATTAGCTGTTTTTTGTAACAGGCGTCTCAATTGATTAGGCTGTAGATTTTTTATGGGTCTTGTTTTATAAATTGAACCTATTCAAGTAAACATAACATTTGGTAATAGTCTTCATAGCAACTGTCAAAATGACTTATTGTTTTTCCAGCCCTGCATTCCTTCAGAATTAATAATACCTTTGTGCCCTTTATAACACTTATTATTAAAGCCGTAAAAGTTCTCCATGCTTAATGAGTGGATGTTTCATTATATGTATGGTTTGCTTGACAGACTGAAAATTTTTCTAATCTGTTTCTCTTTTCCTCTTGATTGAAGGATTGTAAATATGCAATTAGCAGCTGGAGTAGAAGTAAAAGCAGAAAATGTCAACTGTCAAGTAGCTCCATTGAAAGACACATGATGCTTCAAGCTAAGACAGAAAGACAAAAGCATCTACCAACAAGGATGAAGGTTGCAAAATCTCTGTTTAAACATTTCATTAATCTCTTCCATGAAATAAATATAGTCAGTACATCCCGGAATGAGGAATCCACTATCAAGACTGCAGTTTACTTTTGTTTTAAAGCTCTGTGTGGTAATGCTGTACTCCATTGCCAGTAGACATTCTGGATCCCATCTTTGTTATAATTCATAACATATATCCCTTTATGTAATGCATAGCCATATCATGGTAACACAATTGATTTCCCAAGAGTATACATGCAATGCATCATTGTACTCTAGAGCATATTTCTTTTCTAGACAAAAACAACTAGTTCTGCTTCCAAACAGTTGACTACTTCTGTGTCCTCCTGTATGAAAAGCTGGATATGCCTTGGCTCTTGTATGCAATGGCTGAGAGAATACTTTCCTCCAGTACTATGGGAGAGGAATGCTGAAAGGAGTCAAGAGAGACACATAGAGATATTTGTTTTCACTGACAAGCCAAGAATAACTATTTGCAGCAACATGTTATATTTAAAGCCCCATAAAATCTCTAAATAATTAAAGAGACTGAATTCTCTAGATGTTCCTGGTTATCCATATCAGTAGGAGAGGTTCAGTGTAAGGCGCAATGAACAGAATAAGGCTGTTTTTAACCTACAAAAATTAAAGACTTTGCCAAGCTAAGCTATGCAAAGACATGAATTCTTGACTGGACAACTGGCCTGTCAGACTGTAATATTAGATCAGAATTAACCTTCCTGCATTTTCTTAGAAGCAGCTACCATAGAAATCCTTAGGGTTTAATGCTGGGAAACATATGGTTGTTCAGTGTGTGGCTTAATAATACAAAATTATGGGAATAACCTGCCTACCAACAATAAAAAAGCTTTTGATGCTTTTCTTATCAAGAGGCCAGTGATTCAATTCCTTTCACCACCTTTTTCATTTATTTTCTTAAAACATTAGAAAAAGGAAATAAGTGCTTCTATTATTTTACATAGCAGATTTCCACATTTTACTGGTCATACATATTCAAGTTTATCCCAAGTTTTCACAGTTCTTAACATTTTCGTTTTGCCTATCATATGCAAACTAACATGCTTTAGGTATATAATCTAAAAATGGCATGCATATCCTGTCATCTGATATGATGACACAGAGAAATATCTCAAACAGCATCTGTACAATGTGAGACAGCTCTGGTATTGATCAAAACAGAAACAGGACCACTGATGGTGTCCCCATTACGTTAAAAGATAAAATTTATTCCTGCAAATCCCACTGATCTTTCTTTGGTGATTCAGCAGTTTCACACAGGTAGGACAGATGGAACTGCTGAGCAGTCTCGTGTGCCACAGTTTCCCGTGGGATGGGGGTCCAGCCCCCCCGAGGCACATCCACATGAAGCATAAACACTGCCGTGTGTCTGTACAGCAGCTATGCTCTGCTCCCAGGGTGCTTCCCTAGCTTGATCACAGCTTCTGACAGAGCTCCATGGTAATAGATGAGTTGACTTATAGTCTGCTGCTTTTGGAGCATAGGTGACACAACAGAGAATTCACTTCACAAAGGGTTTTAAAAAAAAAATGCAAAACCCAAAGCAATTAAAATTTTCTTGACCTATGTAAAATTTAAAATACCTGCCAGAAAGTGTCTTATTTTTCTCAGAACTTATTTCCCACATATTACTCAAACTCTGAGTATCAGGAATCTGGTTTGATGTACTAGTTAACACTAATCAAAACACAGACAAATGGTTAATAGTATGACACATTGTAAAGAAATACAGTGGGACAGAATCGTAATCTAGTTGGGTCCAAGTTAACCAGGGAAAACCATTAGAAGATAAGCAAAAAGGAATGGGTTGTTTAGGGGCTGGTGAGGGCTGACCAGGACAAGGAGCCAGGCAACAGCACCCAAGTGCCATGACAAGTCTGTCTGAGGCAGTGGCCTCACTGACATGGACCTCATCCCACCACCTTGAATGGGGCAGGGCTGGGGATGGCAGCCAGGGTTCCTTCAATAGAGACTGGAGGGCGATCCTGCTTCCTTCAGCAGGTGGCTGTGGAACCATGAAGAAGAGAGAGCACTGGCTCCAGCTAACCAGAAGTTAACCTGGTTTATGTTAAAAAGAAGAATTAACCAAGTCAAGTCTATAAAGCTGCTTCTCAGTTTCAGCAGGGAAAATTTTGCCAATTGGTTAACGAATACTGCTGGACTAAGTAGTCTGGGAATATACATTCAAACAGAACTTGGTTTTTCTTTAGGACAAGGTGCTGAATTATTAGGATTTCTATCCAAGGAGTGGGAGAAATAAGAGGGATTACCAAGCTGATCTGGGACATGATCACCTGTCAAGTTTACTAGTAATGAGGAGAAATCATACAAGAAAATAAAAAAGCCTGAAGTAAAGACCAAACTGGCGGTCAAAAAATATAGGCCTTCAGTGAGAAATCCTACAAGTTAGATTGATTTGCTTTCCAAACAAATAGCAAAAAGTTCTGTATGTGTACAGCCAACCCACTCCGTCGCCATCAAAAAAACCCTTGAAGGATCACTACTTTATCAGAGTGAGATAGAGAATAAACAAGACCTAATTCTACCCAAAGCCTACCTGAATACCTCCAACTGGTCCTCAGTAAGAATATTGCCATTTGAAATGATTTCATTCCTGATAATGAGTATTTCCTGAACTGTCGTAATTTCAAATCTGCAAGTGACACTAATATATGTGCTTCAAGGTGTAAATCTATTGCTAGGTAATAAAGATTAGGAGAAAATTCAGTGCTGATAGGTAGATTACTCCCCATTTGTGGTTTCTTTTCATTGCTTGTTGAGAAATGTCAAACACTGTCCCTTCTCAAAGCCAAAATCAGGTACAGTTCACATTATTGTAGCAAACCCCACAAATCCTGTAATTACTTTATTTGGCGTTACTTAAACAGGCCTATTAAATATGCAAGTAAAATATTGCCCTGAGAAGAAATACCAAATTGCATATGTATATACATAAATCCATATAGAAAGATGGAGGGGTATTTTTGGGCAGAATTACCCTCTTTGCAGTTCAGGACTTTTATTTTTAAAGAAAGATCTGTGTTCATGAATAGAAGAATGGATTATAAAGGTACTGCATTTTTCACAGTTCGTATCATCTGCTTCCTTTAAGAAAAGAGAAAAGTCTGCAAAAGAATCCAACTTCCACCAAATTCTCTGAAGACAGTACTCTCCATCAATCAGTCTCTTGCATGTGACACGTGATTTTGACAAGCTATTTTGGGGCTGTTTCTAGGATCTGCTTTTAAAACATAAAGTGAACAAGGAGGGAAATGGTCCAAAAATGAATGAGAAATAGCCTGAAGTTATACCAGAGAGGATAATACTTTGTCTTTCAATGCCGTTTTACTTTTCAGGATCCCAGGGAAGGGGTATAACCAGCTGAGCATCTGATGGATGCCAAGGTCCCAGCTCTCCTGCATGACCCAGCTCTGCTGCATGGAGATCAGCAGGTTGGGAGGGGGCTTTCCTCCATCCCTACTCTTCTGGTGTTACTCAGACATTTGCACCATGACTCTCCTTCTCTCCTTCCACCAGGATACAGAGAAGTAGAGAAGAAATGGTAGGGAAAGGGACAAAGAAGAAAATACATTTTTTTCCTTGTCACAAGAATTTGTTCAAGAACTAAAAGCTTTCAAGGTCAATTTGAAAATTCTGGAGTAATTCTCCAGAATAAGAGATATTTGATTTGGGAAAAAGTCACATTGATTTTGGTCTAAAGGAACGCCCTTCCTTTCAGTCTACTGAATTTTTGGGTTTCACCATTTTATCAGTACAGTGTAAAGGTAGGACGTTATCCTTGTCTCCACCTCAGACAAAAAATTTGTACAAAAAGTCCTTCTAGACAGCTTTCCTCTCCATTTTTTTTTCCTTTTTGTTTTCATTCCTTTCTTCTTTCCTTCTCCCCACCTGTCAGAATGTGGAGTCAGTTTTGCCAACCTAATCAATCATATTTGAATGATTAAATTTTGAGGACATTTAATTTAAAACTCTGCTAGATAATCTTGCTTAAACCAGTGGAAAAAAGTGTAAACGACTTGAAGAATCTAATTGAAACTAGAAAGGGAAACACTGTGATTATAGGATTCCAAAATGCCTGACTACAGAAGATATGACCATGAAACAAAATGCCCTTTGTTTCACTCTCCACTGAGTGCTGCCACCAACATTGCCAGAACCCCTATTATTATTATTCGTAAACAGAATTGTCCAGAACACCATATAGCTGTCATACAAGCAATACAGATTGTATTGTGTCACAAGCGAATTTTTTTCTTTATAACTTGGCTCAATCTTTCTTTGTCCTTGGCACCCATGCCCATTTTTGTACAAATATATGTGGACTAAAAATGAAGGCAGCACCTGTAGCCACTCATCTGCTGAGCTTTCACAGCTGCAACACACACATACCAACCTCCAGAAAAGGTCTTTCCCAGGACTGGCTGTGAGTTTGGGGTTGCCTGGATCCCAACTGCCTCTTTTGTTTTTGGTTCATCCAGTGTTTATGAGACACCACCATCAAAGGCAAACACTACTTATATATTAATAACCTTAGTATTAGACTATCCAAATTCATCAAGCTGCATACTTTGCAAGGGGGAGAAAGGAAAGTCATTATTTAACTATTTAAAAACTACTTAAATTAATTCCTTCCCACCTTTCTGAAAAGAAATCAAAAGCTTTAGCAAAATGGATGACACTCAGCGACAAGACCAAAACCATATGAATCTTCTGTTTGACACTCACTGAAGTGTTGGCAGCCCAAGCCAGATGAAGTTGTATTATATTTAATGCAGATGTGTCTTTCACTTTAAAAGAAACAGCTGCTTTTAATTTAAATTTCATTTACAATGGAGTCAGAGATTATCAAATGCCATTCCCCATTCACATCCAGCCCCCATAGGAAGCAGTATCAGATAAAATCCATGAGTGGTGGTATTCTCTGCTAACGCTGGCTACACATGAGGGAATGTAAGGAAAAGTGAGAATGATAGACAAAGAATCAGGACACAGTGAGAACAGGCTCTATTTGAAGCTAAACTTTCATAGAATGATAATCAAAGACTGCACAAGCTTGTAGTGCATAAGATCAAAGGTCTATCTAGCTGGTCTCTAGCAGAGGGAGAGACTATGAAACGTCTGTGAAAATCAGAGATTGTGGGGAGGGATCGCTCCTCTTCCAAGTTTGAAAGACTTGCAATTTATGGTCTCCTTGAGACAAAGAACCATCCAGGCCAACATGTTTAATCCCATCATTAACTAATGGTAGAAATACTATAGGATTTGTTATATGAGTCAATCTATGATAAATCACTCAGATCTATTACTTTAAGCTTTCATTAAAACACGAGGTTTTTCCCTGTGACCTGCAACTCCAGGCCTTTCCACAAAGAGCTATTAAAAATAAGGCAGTAAAGAACAATAGTTATATGTCATTACCCTGTATATTATATTACGATACAAAATATCTGATTTCTACTCTGCCATACCACTGTCCTCTTTTTCTCTGAGTATTATTTAATTAGATTACAAAAGTTTATCACCAGACATTTTATTTTCTATTATATCCCTTACCCACTTCTGCGAATATAAATAAAATAATACAGCCCCACCCCCAACACAAAAAACCCCAACAACCCTAAGGAGAAAAAATTCCACTCCAGCTTTCTGTTCAAAGATTAAGAAGAGATCAGTTAAAAACTGTGACTGATCTCTCTGGTATACCAAAGCAGAGCCACCTGGATCCAGGGTTTTAACTCTAAATAATTTAATCTGCTCTCTTTTTTTCATAGGATCCTAGAATTATAGAAGCATAGAATCGCTTGAGTCGGAAGGGACCTTAAAGACCATCCAGTTACAATCCCCCTGTTGTGGATGGGGACACCTTTGAGTAGATCAGGTTGCTCAAAGTCCCATCCAGCCTGGTCGTGAACAGTTTCAGGGATGGGGCATCCAAAAATTCTCTGGACAACCTGTTCCACCCATTTTTCCATGTTTCAGGATGCAGTCTCGTGATTTATATTTACACACTGGAAAATAATATAACTGCTGTTGAAGTAATACTTGAGGTTTACAGAGCACGTTTTATCAAGGCAGTCTTGGAAATGTGCCACAAACTTTTTTGATTGATGATGCATGCTAAATAAATTAAACTTTGCTCATCTGAGTAAATACAGGAGAAATGTTATTTTTTTTAAATAGTGGGTGTTGTTAGTGAAAATACATATAGTCCATCAAAAAGGAAAACAAAACCATTTGGTTTTGCCACAAGTAAAATCCAGACATTGTAGTAACCTGAGTCAAACTGAAAAAATTCACTCACGGCTCCTACAACGAATACAGAAAAAAAAATTAACACAAAGTTCCCAAAAAATGCTTAATTGTAAAGAACCTTGTTTTGTGATGAAATTTCATGAAGGTAGGAAAAAAAAATTGTTTTGATCTTTGCTGTACTTGACTTCTGTACTTGTCTTCACCTTATGTGATAAAACTGATGGCAAAATAAACAGTACTATAAAGAGTATGGAAAAATATTTTTAGTTCACTGTTAGCAAGACTGATGGAAATAAAATCGTCAATAAATACTAGTAGCTTTAAGCCTAAATATTTCAGAGGAGCCTAATAATCTTTGGCCTATGCAATTAATTGCTGTTGAGTTTCCGTGGGAGCTGTGCAGTCACTCACTGTTTAGCATTGGCAAAATATTTTTTTGTTGTTGATAGAAGCTTGCTGTCCTGTTAAAATGATACTTCTGAATGCGAATCTTTGAGTAGAGAAGTTAACTTTTATATTTGCCTCAAAACCTATGTTTTTTCAGTGAAATTATTACATTTTACCTTGGAACAAACCTAGAAAATATGCGCCAAAACCATTAGAAACTGTCTATAAACATTTGCAGAGTAAAAAGAAATTATTGTCATAGTAACTTGGGCCCCAAATTTGCAGACCTACTTATACTGATATAACCCAGAGACACTCCATTCTTTGCCAGGTAATGCTTGACATTGGTGAAATGCAAGATCAGAATTTAGCCCAGGGACCTTGAATTAATTTTTAATCCTAAAGCAACCTTTAAAAATCGCATGCAGGGGAAGATAAGTATAGCTCAACAGAAGTTACATTTTACATTCCACGCAAACTTTCTTTAAACAAATCAGAACACGTAATGTGTCGTTGAGTAAGTTATTTTAAATTTTTGTATATCTTAAGACTGACTAACATGAAGAGGAGAGGTTTTGGCACTTTGGTGAAAGTTTATTCGTTGTATAAGATGAGCAGCATTCAAGTGCAGAATACTTTATTCATCTATTGTACTCCCAAGCCCAGGGAGTAGTTGCTGATAATGATTTTAGATGAAGCTTTATCAGCCTCCTTTTATAACTGTTCTTCATTCATAAACAGCGTCCACAGAATGAACAACAGCAAAAGCTGGAAGAAAAGAAAATATTGCTGAATCCTCAAATTCTCTAATAGTTGGAAGGGTAATAAAATTGAGAATGTGGTTCTGCCTTGACAGCACTAGAATAATTTCTTTTGAAAAGAGCAAAACCCTTCAGAAATAATAAAAACAAATCCACAAACAAAGCACAGGTACTTTGTGACCTGATTATGAAACAGCCGTGTACTTACCTGCACTCCAGCTTTCACAAAGATAAGAGTTTCAGCCTTTACAGACTGACAGAGACTGATGGTTGTGAAAGGAGCCTGAACAAGCTGTACACAGAATCTGGAATGCAGTGAGTGTTACATTAATAAAATGAAAACCTTTTCACAGAATATACAATTGGCCCTTTGAACACATTGTTGCATATTATTTAGGAAAGCTTGCTAACACCCACATAAGACTGAACATGTAACAACTTTATAGAAGTACTCAGCTTCTAAAACTAAGATTTAAGAAGGTAAAGCTAACCAAACCCTCAATATTCATTGAGGATTAATGAAGAAACTCTCATTGCTACATAATTTTTTCCCAACAATTTACCTCAGGATTTCCTGTATTTAGATATGAATCAGCTGAAAGATCTGATATGGTTACTACTGGAATTTGGAAGTTGGATAG
>WEIT01016354.1:0-12110 GCA_013389985.1 Dryoscopus gambensis | reverse complement strand
AGCATAAATAGCTGTTAAAATTAAGAGAGACTTGCCTTGAATACTGCTGGTTCAGAAGAATAGACAGTATACAGAAGAATAGCCCTGCATGGATACCCAAGTGAATTTACCAGAAACAAAATAAGCATTTAGAAAGAAAAGGTAAAAGGGTGAATTTGAAACATCTCCAATATGCTTTTATTAAATCCTCAACATTTCTGTATTCTATATGCAAAAATAAATATGAAACATAAATAAAAATGGCAGGTTGCAGATGCTCTGCTGGCTGACTAGTGGTGATCTGTATTGATCCCGTCAGTCTCAGAGATGTTCACATGCAATGATTGCCTTTTTGACTATGCACANTTTGACTATGCACTCAATTCTTGTTAGCAAAATATCAGAGTGACACAGCGAGATCCGTTAGTTTCCTCAAATGCTAGTGACTGTCAATGAAAAGTTTCTTTGCACTTGGACTAACTCTAACTTGCATGGATGAGGATGCCCATGAGATCACTGAATAATTCAGGAATGACCCAAAGCCTGGCCAACAGCATTAAACCAAATTTATCTGACGATTTAGGCAGAACCATAGTAGCCAAAGTTGATTTAATATTCAAACAAGGAATTGAAAGAACAATGCATTCCCAAGAAATCGGCATACCAGAGGTAGATAGGGAAAAGTCCTTTAAGAAATCTTCTGGTTCTCACTTGACGAGGAGGAAATAAGATGGACACCAACATTGTCCTAAAGGAAAAAGCATGTGAGCAAACAAAAACCATATTAACTTCTAGTCATATTGTAGACTTCTGTGTCAATAGAACTAGGTCATGCTATTTCTGTGTCTGAATACTCACCTTTTCCCACACTTACTAACGCATGGAAAGGACTTTGTGTTATAAACGATAGTCATACTTCTGTGCAAATGGGGATTACCTTTCTTTTCATAGCTAACATTGAAGTAAAATGCCATGTCTGAAAAAAAAGTGTGATTATACAAAAATTGACGACCTGGGGATAAGATCCAGGCTGCAGGGAAGAAAAGACAAATCTTTTATTTAGAAAAATAATAGGTCAATTGAGTCACACTGACCAGTTCCAGATTTGGCGGTTTTCTGTTTCCACCAGTGTGATTATAAACACTGAAATGTTAAAGAAATGAAACAGTAACAACTGAGGACAGATTGGGGCTCATTTTGAAAAAGCTGTGCAGGCATATATAATAAAGGGCAATATTCGTTCCAAACCACTACTGATTAAAATTGCATTGCTCAGTTTCTCAAGAATTTTATGCATGATTATTAAAGAGTCAATGATTGAAAATCTCTCTTTATTACACTATAATCAAGTTACTTTGCCCAGTTTCTGTAAGTAACTGGAAAATAATCAGGAGTTAGAATGTTGAATGAAATGCCCTTTTTGTGTATCAAAAGGTATTGTAGGCAAAATTGTATTGTTAACAAAGATTGTACTTTGGGAAAATTCTAAATACACGCTCCTAGTTTTTTGCCTGAGTGAGTACATTTTGCGTGCTGGGCATTAGCACGAAGCCTGTCATTATAAATAACACTTTCAGACAACAAGCAAAATAAATTTTGCCCCATCTTTATTGTTAGTTGCTCCATAGTTGCTTGTTGTATTTCATCAGAAAATATTATGTGCCTATCATTCCAAGAAAAATATATTTGTTCTATTATCTCAGCCTAAAAGTTAAAAGCAGTAAAATATAACAGACTTTGACATTATGATTTATGGTACAGAAGTACAAACAGAAGAAAATGGATATGAAACAAACCCAACAAAATTAATGTGTGCTTTGGCAGCTCTTCGTTTATGAGAAGGCTGCATGAAGCAGTTTACTGGTCTGGAAAAATTTCCTTATTTTTCAACAATCTAAAATTTTTCCAGATAGTTTATTTGTTCAGTCTATCATCAATATGTGTGTCAAAAAACTTACTGTACTACTAGAAAGTGGAAATAGGGGTTTTTGATAAGTTCATGCATGAATTACTGAAAAATCGACATTGTCACTTAAGTAACTGCTTCAGAAAGTAAACTAAATGAAGTCTGAGATGTTTTAGCATTTGTGTTCCAGGATTTCACTTTCATTAATCCTTAAATGATGGTGAAAATTTGCATGTTAGGCTTGTAGAGAGAACTTTACAAAAAGTAGAAAAAAAGGCAGAATTGCTTAAAATCCAAAATAAAAGCGTTCTTATAGGCTGGGGCTGTATATCTCATTTGTGGGCGACTTATTTTTCTTTTAATCTGAAAGTAATTCCTTAACTGCTTTAGAATAAGCTTCATCATGCAATAGAAAGAGATGTACCATTTAATTTGATTTATATAATAGGTTCAGAATATATTTTGTTCATTCTAAGAGCTGATTAAAGATCATCACAGTGTGACCTTCCAGGCTTGGATCTTCCACGAGGAGTACTACAAAGCCCCCTATCCCATTGACTTGGGTAAGATATGAATCCAAACCCAATTTTTTAGAATGGGGAACCCCTCTTGGAAGTTCAGTTCCATTGTTGCATTTGAATTTCTGTAATCTGCTATTACAGCTTTGTTCTCTCTTTGCAGGAGTGTTGTTTGTTTGTAGGAGTTATGTGTGGGTTTTATTGTTTGTTCATCTTATCAGTCCTCAGCCTTCAAGCACTTCATAGGAGGAAGCATAAAAGCTTTTATTACTAGAAGACAGGAACCAGCATTATGGTGCAGCCACTGAATAGTATTTCTCTAGACTTAATGAATGCTGATCTCATTTACAAAGTGCATTACTTTGCCTCCCATTCTAAGAGGAATACATTAATGTTTTTGAAAATGACATTTCATGATTAGCTAAGCATGACACCTACACAGTCATTTCAAATAAGATTGCCTGTTCTCAAAATTGTTTTACTATGTCAAAGGAAACAATAGTCTTTCTTGCAAGTCTGTTAAAAATTGAAAAACAATTATTTAAATTCACTTTGACTCACAGGCCTGACTTTTCAGTAAAGAAATAACATCATATCTATATTTTCTTTTCTAATATTATTCATTATATCTTATTTTCCAAAGACTTTCAACACCCTGTGGATTTGGGAAGCAATTTTCATTACTATAAGCATTAATGTTTCTGGCAAAGGATTATTTAAGAACATTGAAAAGTTAATTGACCAGAGATTCATGGGAAATATTTTGCCTTTTACCTTAAATATGAGTAGAATATGAATGAATTAATACAGGATAAAAAGAACCTTTCCAAGGTTTCATCTGTGATCTTGTGACATTTACCAACAAAAATAACTGAAATGAGGGTTATTTTCAGTGCAGAACAGGATTTACAGTATCTAAAGAGAGTAGTTGAAAGCACTCTGCTGAAAAGGAAAGGAGCGTGCTCTGTGCAGTGTGACATAGAAGTTCAACAGTGTTCAAAGTGTCAGAGCTCGTTGGTTGGCCCCAGCCCTTACCTGAAGTCAATCGTGTGTCTCCAGCAAGCTCAGTGATCTGGGTCACGGCAGTGGCTGCTTCCCTCAGCTCCATTGCCTGCTCAGTTACTTGTGTTTGATCACTTGGACTGTGAGTGTCAGCCTGTCAGCGCAGCAGTATCTGCAACGCCAATTAAAGGTTCTCATTTCAGAGAATTGAGCTCCCTGCTTTTGATGGTGACAGCACCTACCACGTGGGCTACAGCAGCCCAACATGAGAATATTCTGGATAATTTTAACTGACTTCCTAGTAGGCTGGACTAATCTCTTTTGAAATTGCTCACACTAGTTTGCATCACCATGTTTGAATTTTATATAGGGATAAAAGACGCAAAAATTGCAGAGAGCTGAACTTCCCAAAAGGCAACAAATCTGGGAACATACAGCTGAAACACACCACTACAGTGTAAATCCACAGAGACTGACATGTGAAACGGCAGCCGTTCTGTAGTTTTTTCCAGAACATATATTGAGGTCAGTAAAATATATCAAGTATATACATCTGTATGTAAGATACCAGTATAACATTGTTTTGCTTTGTGGAAAATTTAAAGCAGAAGCTCTACTGAGTTTGGTGTTTGTAATACTTAATTCTGACATATGAGATGTTTAAAAAAAGAAGATGAAGAAAGAAAAGAAAGAAATAGAAAACCCATTAGCATGCTCCAATGACTGAAGAAAGAATTTCAAAGATAGTCTATTCACTCTTCAATGTCAGAAATTCATTTGTTTCTAAGTTTCATCCTTCAGAGACCTTTGATCTGATTCCCATTTCCCATCTTGAAACTTCAATATGTATAATGTTGCTTCATTATTTTCTGACATCTTGCCTCATGGTGAGCAGGTGTGACTTGAAAATAGTATATAAAAGCAATCTCTGGTGCTGTTTCTGATCCCTGAAAAGTAGTCTATGCCTGAACCAGTCATTTGCAAGAAAAAGCGTTTCTTAGGTCCTTGAAACATGCAAAAACTTTCTCTCCTGCTTCGGGATTTTGTCTGTGAAGCTATTTGGCTCACAGGAACATTAAATTTGGTCTACCTACCCTATTTTGATATAAATGGTTACATACATGTTCTTAGGGCAATTCCCAAAATAGATTAAGGCTAATGAAGGAAAAGGAACTGCAGAAAAAAGCTTAGTCTGCTTTCATTGCAGATTACTTGTGACAGAACACAGCTGTACACAACGCGTACAGAACTCTTACTCTTTTTACCCTGTCTGTGCAGCTGGAACTCAGATCACTCCAGCAGCACCAGCCTTCCGTATTGGCACTTGTACTGGCCAACATTCTCCATTCTTTTGACACTGGTGTGATTCTTCTTCTTAAGCCATCTCATGGCAGGTAATAAAGTAAAATAAAATGAAGGGAAGGGAAGGGAAGGGAAGGGAAGGGAAGGGAAGGGAAGGGAAGGGAAGGGATGAAGTTCTGGAGGTAACAGTGATCCAGGGCAGGNGAAGGGAAAAGAGAACTGGGAGAAGAGAAGGAAACAAATCTGTTTGTAACTAGGTCATGGATCATTGTGACAGTAAGAGTTGCTTCTCTGAAGTCAAGGCTTCGGAAATTAAAAATATTTTGACAACTTCATTGTAGCAGATCTAAAATATTGAAGCACTCCAAGATTATTAACCTCCAAATAAACTGCATCTTCTCTTCAAGAGGAGTCTTTGATCAAAGCACTCCTTTGTTTTTTAGTTTTTTCCCAAGTCATATCAGCAATATATGAAATATTTTGACCATTATTTTGCAGATGATTATTAAGAACTGATGATAGGGATTTGGGAAGTGGATTTATTTCATTTGCTGTACTTTTGAGCTCAAGAGATAAATAGAAAATTAATTCTAGAGTCTTTAGGAACATTAGCAGAATACTTTTTTTTTTTTTTAATTGGAAACTGAACTGATTTCTCCAAATTGTAAATGTAATGATTCCTTCTGAGCTGGCATCCTGCCTGCAGTGCTTTGTGACCCTGCTAAAACATGTGCTTTCCCTGACCCAGAATATGTGAAAGGAAAAATGTTGCTTAACATCATGTAGATAATACTGGCATACGCAAAATGTCTACATGCATCACACTATAATCATAAGACACCAGCATTACAAATATGCTTAGTTCAGATTTGGCTATTATTTAGTCAAACTGTGAACAGAGAAGACTGAAGAATAAATTGTATAAACTGGTATATACTAATATTCTGAAAAAAATGTCTTCCTTTTAAGTGTTTTTATTTTTGAAGCAGCGTGAATTTTCTACAAGCATAAGGCAGATATTCACTTGTATTTGCAAACATATTTTCGATGTTTGTGTTGATAACTTTCCATGTGTTTATTTTGCACCAATATTTTCTCATGCTGGAAATATTTGCCGAATAGGAAAATAACTTTGCATAATGTGCATGGAAAAGTTAGTCAAACTGAATTTTAAAGTAAATGATCAACTTGCCCACAGCAATCTCACAGCTTTATGTATCATCCTCTGTGCTAAACGGTTTCTCTGTTTTTTGTCCTTCAAGAAAATATGAGTAAAACTGGGGTTTGAAAATGAGAGTCTTACTGCAATGTAAGCCAACAGATGTAATAAATTTCTTTCAGCAACAGAAGAGTTTGTTATTTACAAGATTTTGGGCTTCTAAAACACTTATAGCCATAATATTTGGAAGAATAGCAGGTCATGAAACTAGAAGACAATGTGGTTGCAGTAAATTCTGTTAAAATACCTCCTCAATATTTCATTTACTAAATGGCAGCATGTTTTTTTCTTTAAGAGAATTTACAGGTATTTCGTAGGTTATTGAAAGGGCTTAAATTGAAATTAAAGGTACTTCAATCTGCTTCATAAGCTAACACCAATTTTCAGGGAAAAAAATATTTTATGGTTTCACAGTTACATTCCAAGGATGTTAATTGACTAAAATGAAATATTCTAATAAAACTTTTTTNAGAGTATTTCGAAAGTAACATGAACTTTTTCTGCAGAATTAACAGTTTAAAAATTCCTGTTAGAACTGTTTGATTGAGCATTTCAAAGAACATTTTAATATTTCAGAAGTAAAGCAAATCATTTCCGATTGGGATAACATTGCCTTCTTAGCAGCGACATTTGGTATAAGTTAACTTGGTTTAAAGAAAAACCTGAGAGAAAATCAAAGCTTTTGCATGAAAGAAACCAATATTGCTGAAAATAACCCTTATAAATAAATAAATAAATAAATGTCATTTTATTAGTAATCCAATTTGCTATGAAACTTAAAAAGGATCTTCTTGTTAATTATTTTTGTTACATACAGATGTAGAGATGTGGGATTTCTATATAAGGGATGATCTTTTGGTTGTGCTGTATGCAGAACTGATAGTCTAAATAAATGAGGCAGGTTAAAGATGAAGTGGGAAAGAAACAGTCTATAGGTCATGTATAGGCCATGTCCAAACTTAGCAGCATGGCATCAGTAAAGAAAAGCAGGTCCCAGTGCTGGTCCACACAATGCATGTTTGAACAAAGACTTTTCACAAGAAAAAAGCAAGCAGAGAGCTAAATTAGGCAAGAACCACCCATTTTAGTTGTCATACACATGCTTGCAGGGAATTCAGTTGAAGACTACTAAAGAGAAACTTTCAGTTAAGGACAATGTTTTGTATTTGTCTAGGAGGCAATCTCTCGCATTTTCCCTTGAATCATTTCATACAGGCCATTGTCAAAGATAGGACAGATGTATAAATGGGCAATTGGCCTAATCAAAGACACATATTTCTGCATGGTTATAACCACTACTGCTAAGCACTTCTCCAGAAAAGCTGACAATTTAGTAAATGTTGCCCAAACAGCCAGAAACTTGTTTAAACCAGCAGGTAGTATAACCAGCACAAAGTAAGTTTCAGAATCTGATTTTCTACAGACAAGGCAGCTATTTGAAAGGCCTAATTGCACTAATTATAGTAAGTGTTTCAAAATGTTTCATCAAAAACACCCAACTGCATAGCAGGTGCTCATTAAATGTGCAAGATCTGCTATTAATAATCAATTACCCCTTGTGGAAACTGTGTAAAGTATATAATAAAGATAAAATTTAACTTCCCAAGAAGGCTACCTGAGAAAATGATATTTCAGTGATACCAAATTAAAACTCCTAGTTGAAAAGAAGAATAAAGTGACCCTGCACTCTGCTGATCCCTCAGAAACTAAATACTATTTCTCAGTAAAACATGTATCTCTGTATCAGCAATACAAAGCCACTGGACTCTCTGCTGTGACATACATATGCTTTGGTATTGCTGTGCATAAAAGCTACATTGCGTGTCTTTTCATCAGTGTTACTGAGCATCTCAAAGGCAGAATGTACACATGAGTTCAGCAAACTTAGGTAATTGTCTGATAATGTCAGTAGGACAAGTTATAGCCACAGCCCTATTTTCTGCTTTCCCATTAAAGAAACATCTGTCTTCTCAGCTATTTTTAACCACTGACAAGGACAGACCTAGAGTCCTGCTTCACAGAAAGCAAATATAGCTGTAGTGTGCCCAGTCCCTGCCACAAAATAACAAAATGAAAAGGCAATAGATTGTGCAAGGCAAACTACCTTGTGCTCCCATCAAGAGTAAGCACTATCCTCCAACTGTAGGCATAACTAAACTTGAATTTCATTTAAAGGGCCAATAAATATGGTGCAAGTAGCATTCTTTTTTATTTTTATTTTTTTGCCTATGTAGTTGGAAACCTAGAGATATTACCTGAGGAAGAGAAACAGGTACTGTCTAGACCCATTTCCTGTAGCTTATAAATATCTACACTCATGATTCCCAGGAGTTATCCTGCTGCTTGAGAGCAGCTGAAGGTGAGAAAACTGAGTTGTAATCACTACAAACTCAGACTTTGAAAATGCATTTTTCTGATAGAAAATTTCAAACAAATGCACTAACTTTTTTGAAACACATTTATTTTAAAATACTTCAGAAATATTATTACAAGCCCAGGTGGCTAATGCTGCTAACAGATGTGCAAATTTTGTCTGGGGATTACAAAAAATGCAGTTTATTAAATTGTGTCATATGGCAGATGGATAGGAGCTCTGGAGTATTCGGTTGATTACTCCATAGTTTCTGCAGTCAGAGGGAAAGCCCCACCCGGCATTTTTGCATACACCCAGTTACTGGAAAGTGCCAGTCTGCGTTTGTTAAAGAAAGGATATTGAAACCAAATACCTCAGGGCTTCTCCAAGATTGTCTACTCTGTATTGGTTAAGACTGAATATTGTCTTCTCGTGTCATGGAAAAGAAATGAAATAGGGATACAAGCCCTTCCAGCTAAACAGCTACTTCCTCTAAAAAAAATGGGGTCTATATCTTACTATTTCATCTGCTCTACCCAAATAGCCCTTTAAACTTTCTTTATTAGCTGTAATTACAACAGTTATATGAAGATTCGAACAATGCTTCTGGTTTTAGAACAGCTTTCATGCCTAAATGGAAAAGCTCTCACAAATCTAATTTCCTATTCTGTTTACAAATGTCTGCTGCTTGGTGACTCATAATCTTCCTATGAGTTGCAACAGTCAAGAGAAAGAGCAAGCAGTTTACGTTGACTCAACAAAACAATTACCTTAAAAAGAACAACCTGCTTTTTCCTGCTAACACAAATTTTCTGCAACAGTGTTTACACATTAGTATGTGTGAAATCAAACAATACAAAAAGTAGAAAAAGCAGAGAACTCAAGTACCAAAAATGACGCACATTCATAATAGCTTAAAAAATTATCATGGCTATATTGATTTGAGCCCAAAGTAGTGTTATGCATTTTGCCATTAAAAGCTAAATAAGAATATCCTGAAACCATCAACACATTTTATGTGAAAGGTTTGATAGTCTTAATAATGTGATTATTTCATTTATAATTGCAAGAAAATGATGAAAAGTTGAATAACATTTTTCTCATCCATTACTGTAGCAATTGGAAAGTGGCACATTATAAATGGAGATGAGTAGGAATATGAGTATAAAAACGGCTGTCATCTAACACTTTCTGTATAAGATCCTGCACTCAATTATCTACCAGTTTGTCAAATTTCAGCTGTTGCTGCTAAAATTTTCCATGTCAGCAAATGCACTTCAGACAAAATTTCTTTTAGGAAGTTTCTTTAAAAAAGGTTCCAGCAATAGCAGTAAGAACTGGTAATTGGTTTATGTTACACTGAGACCAAGACTCTGTGGAATAAGGCCTTCAAATATATTCCTGCTTTTGACTCAGGAAAGCAGCTGTTTCAAAGAATTCCTACAAAAACATGGTCAACTTACTAGCCTGCAAAAAAATCCTTACTGCTTTTCACATTTCCTCCTTCTGAAGAGTGTGCAAATTGTCTATGAAACAGAA
The DNA here is from genome assembly GCA_013389985.1 of Dryoscopus gambensis. Classification (NCBI taxonomy): domain Eukaryota; kingdom Metazoa; phylum Chordata; class Aves; order Passeriformes; family Malaconotidae; genus Dryoscopus; species Dryoscopus gambensis. Next base: position 2,292 of record WEIT01016354.1, on the reverse strand, counting down.
ATTTTTGCTTATTGAAATTATTACTTATGACTGCTATGAGCAATGGCTCTATGAGAATGCACTTTCCACTGCTCTAAGTGTGGCTGTTGCTGGAGCCCAGGAGAAAGCACAGCAGCCTGTGAGATGGGGGAATGCAGCCTTTCAAGGCAAAAGATCTAGATGAGCAAGAATGCTGGGAGAGGGGAATATACAGTGAAACTAGGACAGCAAGGCTGAAAATAGGGTAACACATGCAAAGAGATGAATAAATATCTGCAGAAGAGGGTATGGTATTGAAGATTATAGAGAGACAGCCTCTAAGATGTTCATAAGAGGACTCAGTAAGGACAAGTGAGATGCAGGCCTAGAGGAGTGAGAAGCATCTCTCCAAGCTTAGAAATGGACCCACACATGCCAGAGACACATCAGCCATCAAAGCTTGAAAATCGTCTGCTAAATAGTGGATCTCACCCTCCCCTGATACTGGTTCATACAGAGAATGAAAACTCCATAATATTTATCAACTACTGCCACAGGAGCTCTGCTCTGAACATTAAAGCCCCACTCATGTGTCTCAAGGTGTTTATAGTTTTCTTTTCTTTTATGTCTGTAATTTCACTGCCCTTCATGTCCTGATTAGTAAAAGGAGAACAATTCTATGTCTCATCTCACAGTTGGATTGGAAAATTATATGTTTTCTGCACTCAGAGCAAGGTCTGAACAGTTGGCAGTAAATAAAGCAAAAGACCACAGGTTGACAGAGAGGCTGGCAGGAAAAATAAATAAGTACTGACACAGCCTGTTCTTCCCTTCAGTGCACCCAACGAGGCAGAAATCTGTGAAATCGAAAGTAGGTGATTGTTCAGTAAAAAGCCCTGCAATGGGAGAGGGTGTCCACAAAGGCTTGCTTTAGTCCTGGAGATTTTAACCTCCAGGCCTGTTGCCAACTGACAGATGGCTCCTTTGGGAGAAGATTTATATGACTTAAAATGGGCTCTTATTCTAGAATTGCTCTCCAGACAAGTTTGCCTCTCCCCCTCAAATGAGGAGGGACCCAGAAGAGATAGCACCTCTCGAGCTCAGCTATGCTTTGTGAATTTTCTTCTGTGCCATACTGCAAATGTATAAACTTGTTCTGCAGGAAAAAGAACCATCAATTATTAAAAACAAGAGAAAACAACCCCACCAGTAACATTGAAATAAATCTTTTAATGGTTCTTCTTCCATAAATGCTCTGTGAATTTTAATGATACAGGAAGTTTGAAGAGCTGTCTCTCTGTTTCTAAGTTCAGCTGAGACAAGTGCATGATTGAAAACAGCGTGAAAAATCCCTAAAGGATTGATTTTTCAAGTGAAAGACTAATTAATTTATTTGCAAAAGAAAGCCAATACTTGCTAAAACTTGGTTTAAAACAATATCTTTCTTTATATATAAGGATGTTTGAATCTTTCTTTGCATACAAACCCATCTTGAAATGCGAAACAATCTTAATTTAGTATTTTTGATATCCAACAGTGGAAGTCTTGAATGCATTAGAACAGCTTCGGGGAGAGAGCTGAAAGCATCAAACTGACATTTTTTATCTGCAAGCTATTTTCCACATGCAGCTCAGTAGAGAAACTGGAGATATGCTTGAGACAAACAGCAAGTCAAAGGTTGGCATAACAGACCAAACAGGAGCTAATCCTGCTACAACGCAGGTGGCAAAAGGCAGAGGTGCAACTCTGCAGTTCATGGCACAGTGTTTGTGCTGGATGTGGCTTTAGAGAGGAAACCATTTTTTTGAAAAACTGGAATGGTCAAATTACAATTCCTCCTAGTTTGCAACATGCAAGCACAGGTTTTTACCAGTGTAAGAAAAAGCACTTTAGACAATTGAATTCAGCAGATATATTGATGTAACTGTAGCTCCCTTGCTTACAGATTCAATGTGACGAGGAGAATTTTTAAGTGAAGATCCTCAGATTGTTTGTGAATACATTGTGCACTGACAAGGCTGCTTTGCCGGGCTTCCTAACTCCTTGCTATATTAATGATGACCATATTCTACAGCAAACATCTTCATCTGAGATGGTATGAAGGGGAGCTTATCCAGGCACTGCTTCTTTTCCAAGTACTTATTGAGGAGGGATGTCTCACTGACTGAACTACAGGAATAATTGAACAGTTTTAAGAAGAGGATTGTTGTTCTGATTCTATGTGCAGCTCTAGTCCATGACTCCATAAACAGTAAACAATTTAAGCTGTATGATGTACAGCCCCTGGAGTATGAGCAGGAGGACTCATATTTTGGGTTTCTCCCTGCCCCGTTC
>WEIT01016330.1:0-11736 GCA_013389985.1 Dryoscopus gambensis | reverse complement strand
TTGTAATTGCTTTCTTTTTTTCTTTTTTTTTCCCACTTGTACAGCCTGAAAGTGCTGCATGGACGGTCCTGAAATGCCAACTGCCTGTCAGTGTCATCCATCAAGGGTCGAGCAAGGACTGGCTGTGACAGACATCTCTGCCTTAAAGGTAATTACCCCAAACTTCGTAACACTGAATTAAGCATCGGTTATAAAGCAAGACACTTAAGGCCAATGTGGAACGCAAGGTTTTGCTTCATATTTATCTTTCAGCTGCTTTATTTACACTTGGACATATACTGATGACATAAATTAACCTGCTTGCTCTCGTTAGATTGTGTGAACTGCCTGTACTGATCCTAGAGTGGTGTCACCTGGCACAATAGCACTGCACTGGCGTCAGTGTTCCTGATACTAGCTGTCAAAGGAGCCCAGGCTTGAAACACAGGCAGCATGGCTCTGTCCCTGCCTCTGGGTGACCTCAGGGAAATTCTTTGTTGGCTTTCTGTTTCAGAGTCCCCTCCCCTACCTAGAGAAAAAATCCAGTGTACCCCCAGCTGGATAGCTGCAACAGAGATCCAGCACACCATTTGGGGGCCTGTGATTTAAAATTATATTTTCTTATTCTTTACTAGTTTTCTAGTTTACTAGTTTATTATCACAAATCTATATTTTTTCAGTCATACATTTAAAAATCAGAATAAGTAGACTGGGGCTGGAAGGATTAATATATTTCCTTTGATACTAGAATTACAGTATTTAGGACTGTGCACTGCATTTTTTCTCTCAAAGACCGCATATGAAATGCTATTTGCTGACTTCTCATCTATATAATTAAAGCAAGCCAAATTATCAGAATGATTCTTATGAGGCTTAGCTGCTCTCCTACATATTCCTACTGTTTTACATCCATTAAAAATTATCTTCTAACTTTCCCTTGCAGAACAAATATATGGAAAAGTTAGAGAAATTAACCTATTGGCAATTTATAGAGAGAAAAATAGGGTACATTTAATTTTTTTTTTCAAATTCAGTAGTTATCTAAATAGCTATGGATTTTATAACTTGTTTGATCTGTGAATGCTACCAAATATTTCTAATCTCTATCAGATGTCGTGAAGCTATGTTTTTTCCTCTACACTGTTTTGAACATGTCAGGGTAACAGTCTCCTTCCTCAGGACCCTTACCAAGAAAACCATAAGGGGCCCTGGCCATGTACATCCAACTGCAGATTTAATTTTGAGATTGCTTTCTTATCTTAGTGAGGAATTGCATCCTCCATTTGAAGTGGGCATTAAACACTGTACAGCTCTGGGTGAGCAAGCATGCAGCCCAAATTCTTTAGGATGCACCGTACTGCTAAACAAAGAGTCCCTGCACGGCTCCACTGTCAGAGGTACAGCTCTGCTTCTGTTAGCCCCTGCCTTTCTGAGGCACAGGTACTGCAGGAAGTACTGAATCCATCAGTAATGCTTCTAACATGTACAAAGTAAACAACCAAAAACCTGGTAATGCAGTCTGCTTTCATATTAAAATGGATGTAAAAGGTTTCTCCTATTTTGAAAACCAAACTGATCTTCCAAAGTAATTGTTCATTTGCAAATGCACAGTATTGTTATGCTGCTTTCTCAATGGGGAATGCCCGGGATGAATTTTAAAGCAATTAGGAATACAGGCATGACTTTAATAGCACCAAATATGCTGGATAACCTGGAGCTTATCTCAGCAAATGTCTGAAAAAGTGTTGACACTCTCGTACACACTGAGCAGGAAAAGACCTCAGCTGGACCCAGTGATTGCTGAGATCGTCAGCCAGCAGCCCTGGTGACTTGGACAAAATTTGCCGTATTGCAAGCAGAAACTCTCCAAGTAGAAAGATTTGCTACTATGCAAATGTGAATCTTTGGGTTGATTAGAAGAAATGAGAAAAAACTTTTCTTGATGCTCTTTCATAGTTTGTTTGAGAGGTAGTCGTAGCTGCCTGCAGCCTTTCTGAACTCTGTCTTCCCCACTTTGCGGAAGGGTAGCTGGTTTGTTTGTTTGATAAGACTCCTGGAAGTGCCAAAGTAGAAGAAGCTTTCAGATGTGAGCATAATTCAATTTCTGTATGGAAAGGACCTTGACTCTTCTTTAACTCTGCTTTAACTTCCTCAGAATGAAATTCCAGGTAGTGGTAGAGAATGCAGCCTCATATTCTCTGTCTTGTCCTCTTACCTGCTTTGTCTGATACTATTCTGGCCTGTGAGGAAAAATGGAAGGAACCGGATTTTAGCCCAAAGAAAACACAACTGAGACATACAGCAGGCTTTAAATATTTTAAAAGTTCCTGCAAGGAGGAAGAGGAACAAACTGATCTCTTCAAGTTGTGAGACAAAAAAGTAATATGCTTAAACTGGAACAAAAGCAGATTTAGGAGGAGCTTTGTAGAAAGAATGCTCCAGTGACAAAGATAATTAAGGACTGGAATAGGTTGCGTATAGAGGCTGGGGAAGCATACTCACTGGAGGTTTTTAGAGCGGTTACAGAACCATCTGTCAGAAATGCTTAAGTTGATTTGGGGCGGGTGGATGCACCAGATGATCCATTTGAGTCTTTCTTACTCCTTCCTAGGATTTAGCAATAAGAGCTTAAAGAAAGGGGAAAGACTACACCAAGTATCCACAGCAGGGTGACTTTCATATTCCAGTGTTGAAAATACAGCTGTAATAACAAATTTTATCACAGGCTGTGCAGCTCTAGTCAAGCAGGTCAAGTGTTCTCTGCCACCTTCCCATCAGGCACTTGCTGATTGCTGGATCACTGGCTTTAAAGTAATAAGGGATTTTTTTGGAGTATTTGTTGGAGACATGTGTGTGCATTTGATTTACAGTAAAGTATTTTCAGTTTGAAAAGGATTGCAATTATGCACATTTGTATTAAGTTGAGGAACAGGATAGAAATTCTCAGATCATTCGGTTTCTTTTCCTTTATAATTTGTGACTTTTGAGTAATAAAATTACCTGATGGCATAAACGGTTAATCTAGTTTGTTCTTCCTGTAAGCAGCAAACTATTTTTAACTGGAGTTGAAGGGGTTAGTTAGTCTGTAATATCTGCATAAGTTACGCAGTGTTAATTCAAAAAGTTAATTTATTTCATTTCACTAGCAAATATTCTGCCTCCAGGAATTATCCTTTCTGTGAAAACTGTTCTAACGGTTTTCTATTGTCTATTAACATGATGCTTTGAGGATATTTTCTATGGGAATGCTCAGACTTAGAACTGTGCCCACCTGCAATGATATAACTAGAAAAGCAAATTGCATTATCTTCTCAGTAAGCATTTTAGTTCTTTATTGTTTTAACCTGAGTTCTTGTAAATCAGCCAGAGCAATCAGTTTTAATGACTCCTCTAAGAGAAAAACAAACAACAATGGAAAAGCTCTGCTTTTTAAGTTTAATCCAGAAAAAACCAGAAGAGGCACTGCATTTTCCCCTCATCAAAACCCCTGATAAATAACCAATTCTCATTGCTTGCCCTGTGCTGGAGGTTGTGAGATTCCTGAGCATATGAACATTAAAGTGAGAAGTTGTTTTTCAGTGTTTGCTGTGAAGAGCAGTAATTCGGCAATCTGCTCAAAGGACTGCACCAACAGTAGGGAACAACATGGCCGTGGTCCAAAATAATCTGATTCTGGTCATTACATATTTAGTGATCCCCAAATAAGTTTGCATCAATTAAGGACTCCGTTTGTTTTCACCAAAACCCTGTGCATGATTTCTCAGCTTAATTCAACTGAGCCATCCCTTCTGCCAACCTACCATACGAAAATGTATTTCTCTGAGATGCTTTGGTTTTTTAAAGGAGAGAAAATCTGGAAAACCTTTAAGGACTGAGTATAAAACCAAGATGACTAACCGACTTCTTTCTGATTGCCAGGCATCTGCTCCTTCCAGTTGTGGGGAATTCCCTCAACAGTAGTGTCAAGAGCCCTAAAAAGGAATGGCAAAGCCAGTGAATTGTTTAGATCTGATAGCATTCTCTCTTTTCTCAGCAGACAATGTCTTGATTCAGGAATTTTTAATATTATAACCACAGAATCATAAAATAGTTGAGATTGGAAGGGATATCTGGAGATAATCATCCAAGTCTTATAGATGTTCTAAAAGCAATGGGTTATAGTAACTGCATTCTAAATCTGGTAGCTTATTTAATTGTTCGATGACTATAAAACAGTATTTTGGATACGTAAAGCCAGGAGCCCTGTTTTAGGGAGAGGAAGGAAAAGTACATTAAAATGACAGCCTAAAAGCTGGAAATAAGAAGAAGAGAATGAGAAAGGACATAATTCCACCTGAGAAGTAATAAGGTACATGGTACAAGGGAAAATGGACTTATTCTTTCCAACTATACCAGTTACTCTAATAATATAGTACATCCTCCTGTGAGCAGTGGCTTCCCTGTGTCCTGAGAACAGCTGTGTTACAACACTACTGCCTCAAAGACAAGGTTTTTAACCTCGCACTCTAACAGTGATTTTCATGTTGAACAGCCTTACCCAGTAATAGCAGGGTGTGCTGCTGTTACACAGCAGCAGAAACAAGCTCGAAGCCCATTTCCTTTCAGACTTCTCTCTCCCTGCTTCCTAAGCCTTCTCTCCTGCCGCACTACTCCAAGCAAGTCTCCATCACCAGGGAGGGGCATTTCTGCACGTGGTTCTAATGTCTGCATGTGTTAATTGTTAAGCTGTCATCTGCCAGATAAAACCTGATGACCAAAGCATGCCTGCCTTGCTCTCAGTGGTGGCACTGGTTTGAATGTCTTATCTGTTCAGGTATGGATCTTAACACAGCCTGGAGCAACAGCAGTGGCTGGGCAGAGGTGATAAGAAGGTGAATGAAAAAGCTTTCTTTCCAGAGGACATCTTACTAAATATCTTTTGAGAAAAGAACTTCCTCCTAAATATCCAGTGTCTGTACTCACAGTTGCTATATGAAATCTGTATTCTCTACCAATACAACATTTTCTATAATTCTGGAACAATTCCACTGGTGGTGAACCAAAGCGAATTTCAATGTTGCAAACCATGATCAGATTGGTTATGGAGGATAATAAATCCTTCCCTTTTTTTCCCTAAATGGTTGTTTAATTAAGATATAAAGATGCCAAATCAGGTCTCTGTGGAAAATATAAGAAAATTTTAAGTACTAATAATTAGCTATTTGGTTAAGTTTCCTTCCCATTGTACATCTCTGCATGAGGCTGCCATTAGCAGGGAGTAAAGTACCAGTACACAAAAAATGGTGGGTTCTTCAGTATCTGTACTTCATTTGTAATGATTACTGATATATAGATATATATAGAGACAGGTATAGAAATATATAGAGATATATATGGAGTTTTATTTTTTTAATTTAAATCATCACAAATTAATTAAATTATTTAGAAATGTAAAGAACCTCTAACAGAAAAGGAAGTTTAAAGAACCTCTAAGATAAAAGAAAATACAGAAAAATGTACTTATATTGGACAGTTTTTTCCGTATCATGGTGCTCAATATGTATCTTATTTATGTATATGTTTTGTTCTTCAGAAGGGAAATGCCTGTGAGATGAGAGACTCCTTGGAAAGGAAGGGACAATACAACACCCTGTGAGCTGTTGAACACGCTGTTGGGAGAGCAGCTCCCAGAGCGCCGGGGCACGCAGGGAGGGGAGCCCAGCACCAGGAGTGTGTGTGGCACAGTGCAGAGAGCTGAGGAGGAACAGGGACAGACAAGCTGACAACAGTGCAACGTGTCAGAGACACATCTCGTGGTGCATAGAGGGGATTGTATAATCTGTTAAAACCCAGAAAGTGACTGAGTCAGAATTAAACCAAGCCTAAGAGGATTTATTCACCACAACCATGGTAAGATCTTAATTTCTAAGTGCTCTTATGCTTATTGTTTGTTTTTAATTTTTAAAGTTTGCCTTCAGTTTGTACTTAGAAAATAACTCCTGTTTGCTCTTGAGAGCCTTCTGCATATTTCTAGCAGGTTCAGGATGATTTAGTGATTAGAATTGGATTTTCACGAGGTCTTGTTGTGCACTTTCTCAAACTGTTCTGTGGAAGTATTTTGTCAGTTCTTCCAATAACTCTTTCACCCTCTGCAGAACAGCAAGTAGACTTTGCATCTGCTGTGCACATAGCAGCAACTTCTGCTGAAGTGGGAAGTACTGTTCTAGAGAAATCATGCAAGGAGTGCTGGTGAATTAAGATATTAATTTTCTGTTTTCTGCACTGATTGGTAGTCATATTTTGCTCTCTTTATGCAGTGCTTGGAATTACCATCTTTTCTTAATAATACTGCCATATTTCTGTGTCACAGTAAGAGAATCAGACATTTTCTTCTTTCATATATGTGCTTCCTTTTTCTTTACAACTTTTAAATCACTTCTGTGATGGAATTATGACAAGCTTCTTTTCACACCACTGAAGGTAGAACCAGTATAGTGTTTTATACTGGGTTAAAAGCCTGGGTTTCCTATGAACAGTTCCACGAATTACCCAGTCTTTGATATCTTTGTATTCTTAAATGAGCACCTGGAAAGTTTGCTATGCCTTTGAATGGCCAGTGCAACCTCAGAAAGTTCCTGTACAAGAAGCAGTTATCTCAGATGAGCAATAAATTCTAACCTACCTCAATAAAAGCTAGCAGCCAAATACCATAATTAAAGCAAAGGTGAGTAACTGATTGTTAGTCATCTCCAATTTCTATTCTGCTTCATCTTTAGAAGGTAGGAACCTGCTCTGTTCAACTGACTTATTTTAAGAGTGCTTGATCAGCAAAATTGCATAGTAAAATGCAAGTGCAAACTACTAAGGGAATTGAAAAGAAAACTTGATTTTAAGAAATGCTTTTGTTTTTATTCTGCTGGAGCCCATTCAGATTCAATTTACACTCTGCTTTCTTCAGATTTTATGGAGCTTTTACTTTCATGACTATGAACAGCATCTGAGTCAAAATCCACATCACAGAATTAGGCCCATGGAGGCACTTTCTGACACGTTCCCCTGGATATGTGTGAAAAGAGGAGAGTCTCCACAGTACAACTTGAGATCAGCTAGACAGCTTCCCACTATTAAAGCTGTCATGTAGGTATCCATAAAGGGATCCAGTGTTTCCCTCAAACCTCTGTCTTTCTGAAGACTTCCCTGATTGTTCCATTGGATGTTCCCTGTTTAAATGGCCTCAGGATAAAAGATGCTTCCCGATGACACTATGAACTTCTATTATTCTACATGTAAAGACATAAAAAAATTCCTATCTCTAGCCTATTTATAATGTCCTTTTATAGGCAAACTACTTATAATTGAGCAGATACTTGGTTTTTTGCAGTGAGATCAACATTATGTAATTTCACTAGATTTCTTATCTGGCCTGTAAAATATATATAATTTAACATAAATATGGGATGTAGCAGAACATATAAAAATGTTTTAATGGAAACAAAAATTTTGTCATCATCGTCAAGACTGGCAAATAGAATTGATTAATCAGTATGGTGTGCCTTATTTGGAATGAGTGTTGTTCATGAACATTTAATTGGACTGATAGTTTAGGCTTTGTTCTTTTGCAAATCCACAGCTTCAAACTAAGAGGAAAGCACACCCAGAGTGGCCTCACTGGTGTGAATGCACCCACAGAACCAATGTGCTTACTGTCTCTATTCTCTCATATGGTAGGTACTGGTTTAGATTTGAAAGGTTGATACATTCAAATGGTAACTCTTTCTTGTGAGAACTGTCTAACCTAGTCCTCAGGAGGACTAGCAAAGACTAGAAGGCTACTCAGCATGAGCTTGAAGTTGATTGTGACAGATATTGGCATTCTGTCTAAAAGCATGTTTGAAGTGAAACAATTTAACTGCAGTAGACTGGAATCTGTCATTGCTACCTGAGCACGTGTAATAGTCTCTAGGCAGCCCTTAGAGCAAAATGGTTTGGTTGCAGAAGGCATGGTTTCCTGAAAGCCACGTTTTTTGGTGTAACAGACTGGACAATCCAACCAGTAGAGGAAAATACAATCCAGCCTCTCTTGAACTGCTAATTAGCAGTTTATATTTAAGCAACAGTTCTTGAATGGGAAACTATTTACAGGTCTTCTTTTTCATTCAGTCTGCCTTGAATTAGCTATTCCACAGTCAGAAGTAGGGATGGGTGGTAATCACAACTGGGATGCCCTGGAAGAAGCACTTTTCTCCTTTGAGATAAACTTGTTGTAGGCGTGGTGCTTACAGATCCATACTAGGGATTTGAGGGCTCGGATATGAGGGAAAGGAGAACCATCAGACCCAGGGAATGTTTATAGTATCTGCCATGTTAAACCCTGTAAGAAACATGGATGTACAGCTCTACTGGGTGGGCATGGCTGAACTTCTCATGGTAGCATCTGCAGCATAAAAAATCCTTGACACCAAGGAGGCAGCATCTCACAGAGCATGCATGTGGCTTTTTCTCACTGCCTGAGCAGATGGGAATTTTGGTTGCGTGTAATATGGATGGATTTGTTAGCCTGGGTCAATATATAATTGGTAGTATTTCGAGCAAGATCTCTTGTTTAATAGACCAGATCTCTTCTCCAGACTGTGCAACCAGAGAAGAATTATGGCTTTCCATTAGTAGGACAAATGTAAATATTTTCCACATAGGTCTAAGATTTTTTTTAGGAGTAAAAGAATCAGAAAACTTGAGATAAGAACTTTTTTCACTTCCTGTTAATATGACAAAACCATGATCTATTGCTATTTATATTTTATCTTGCTATTTATAAAGCTAATATTTTTGCATATTTTTATGCCTCCCAACAAATCACCTGCAGCAGTTAATTTTGAAGCAACTCAGAATGTTAATAATTAGCGCAGAGAGAGAGGTAAATTCATAGGTCCTATTGCCACCTCAAAACAGTGAATGCTTTAAATATGTCTTGGGTTTACATTTATTCAGAAATTATAGATTATGGGAAAATACAAAACCAAAGAGAGATATCTTAGGAATATATTGTTCTGTGGAGGAGATTTGCATACACCAGGTGTGTCAGACTGCTCGTATCACCTCGTGTGATTTTTGTTTGCATTGCTGGTTTGTAATTTTACTATTGTAAAATGGGAAGGCGCAGCTAATCAGAGGTGTTCAAAACCTATTTAACCTCAATAAAGAATAAGTTTCTAACCCTGTACCCTACAAAAAAAAAAACCTGTCTTCCCTCAACATCAGCTTTCTGTAGCTTTCTCTTTTTCTTCTTTTTTCAATTCTGTCAAATAGAGGGACTAATGTATGGAACCCAGTGCTCATTCCAGTCATGTGGTAGGTAGGACCTGTCTTTGAGTGAGTGAATTGACAGGGAAAACTGACAGCTGTGGAAGAGGCAGGAAAGAGGAGTCTGTTGGGCTGTGTTGGGAGCTGGGTGTCCATATCCCTATGATCCAAGAGTGTACCAAGAACTCATTGCAGTCTGATGATTTTAACTATCATCCACTCTTCTTCCTGAGATGTTTCTGTGATAGTGTGTCCCTGCTATTTGAGAGCAGAGTTCCTCTGAATCTAAAGTATATTTGCATTTTTCAAGATTCCCCTCCTCCACCTTTGTCCCCCCTCAGGCAGAAATCCAATACATCTGTGACTTCACAGCCTGGCAGCAGCACATTCCTGTCCTGTACAACCCCTGTGTGTCTGTCCCGTCCTTTTGGCACTATCAAGAAATCCTTTCAAGAGCTCAGTCCCCTATTTATGTGTGTGACCATATTCCAAACTAGCACCTAATCTCCTGCCCTACTGCCCTCTGGTATCCATTCCACTTTGCTGAAAGATCACATCTGTTCAACCCAGCTTGGGTTTCTGGTGTCACATTTCTGGCCCTCACCATCTCCCAGAATTTGAGCATTAGCTTCCAGTGCAGAGAAGAGCAGCGGGAAGAAGGGAACACTTCCTATGGCATCCTGGGTCTAGTGCTGCTGGTCTTCAATATATCATGGGCAGCAGGATGACAGCCAGGGCCGTGCTGAGTCCAGAGCTTCTTGTGGATCTATTCATCAGACATCCCTCATGCTTCCATCCTTCCTATTTCTTTCCTGATGAGAAAAAAAAAAGAAAATGCAGAGGCAAAAAGGAGGTCACAAATCAGGAATGTAGCTGAATGAAGATGAGATTAAAGTAGAGAAGGAAAGAACCTAGAGTTCTTAATATTTTCTTCATGCTATAGGGCAAGGCATGGATCAGTCCTTGTGTTATCCTAACTAATTTGTCTTCCTTTAAAATACAGCCCTTTTATAGAGATAAGCTTGCCTAATCAGAATGTTCTTTGATGAAAATATATCTAGCTAAAGTGCTAGTTCAGTGAGCATTTTCTTCACAGTGCCATTGTTTGAAAAAAATCTGTTTTGGTCTGTAGTACAGAAAAGGCGGAGTGCCTTGTGGAGATTTTCCCTATTAGTATGCCAGGCAGTTGCTTATTTCTCCATTCAGTAATCCCTGAGCTGAACCCCTTGATTTATCACAGACAAATAGAAATATTCACAATACATGTAAATAAGCTTTTGGTTGTGAATAGGATTTGTTTGCTAGCAGTTGATCACACTCTTTCTTTACTGTTCTTTATGCTATTGTTTTCAACATCTGCGTCATATAAAGTTAGAGAATACATATTTTGAATGGATTCTTCACAATATGACACCACTTAAAGGCTGGATGTTGTCAGAGGCAGATACTTAATCAGAGCTTAATCAACAAACTGGAAGAATCAAAATTAGTTGATGATCAAAACAAAATATAAATGTATTCTCTAATTGATTAGAGTGGCTTGGGAGGTTTTGTAAATGAAAATATTTTGCTCAGCTGGAATGAAAATCAACTTTTCTTCCTACTTTCCATCCAGAAATAATGTTTAATAGTAGTTCAACAATCTCTGCTCCTGACAAAAAGTAGAAAGAAGATAAAAGGAATAAAAATGGCTCATAGAAAATACCTGATAATATAAAGAGTGCTACTTTGTATGTGTGAATTTAATCTGGACTGGGGTGGAGGCAGGACGATGGGGAAATTCTTGCAGTGGAACATTTTATTGCCATGTATTTTCTTGCCTGTCACAGAAAAAATAATCTGTCAACACTTTAAGTATATTGTTTATAAGGAGAAACAGTAGCAGGGAGGGGGGGAGAACAGCTCTCTGTGTTGAGGTGTTCTCCTTCACCCTACATCTACCTTCCACTGTATCCCATGGATAGGACTTGTCACAGTAGGTCACTTAATCCTGTGAGAAAGATGTGCAGGGCAAGTGTGTGACACAAGGAGGGGCAGTGGCCATCCTGGTGGATGGAATGTCTCTGGCAGGTGTGCAGTGTCTCAGGTGCAACTTTTTCAAAACAAAATATTTTGATTCTGAGCCAAAATATTTCAGATTTCAACCTAAATTTTTTAATATGTCTAAATTTGTCCAGGAAAAGAAATTTCTCGGTAGACTGGTTTTAGGCCTAGAAGGGCTGAAAGTATGAAGTGTACAGCAGATCTGTATATCAGACTGGTGATGCAGAGGGAACATAACATACTGCATCAACACATCAACACATCTGAAGTCTTTCTGCATTCCTATTCCAGTTATGTTCATCTGTTTGTCAGTGCCTATGGGAGGAGAGGTGTTGACATATAAAATGTGCACCAAGGGAATTGGCATTGGTCTTAATAAAAGTTAAACGATCCTTTAATTACTTTTAAACTATTTTCAAGCAACTTTTTCTATTT
>WEIT01016329.1:776-23779 GCA_013389985.1 Dryoscopus gambensis | reverse complement strand
TGCCTCATCCTACATAGGGATTTTGTCACCAAACTGATGCAGTTCTTTTATTGGTGAAGGATGCCACTTAGCCAATGTACCTTTGGATGCCATGACCGTAGTTGCTGCTAAAGTTCATAGTTCTGTGGTTGCTCCCCTGCTACGCTGTACAAAAGTACAGCTTGGCTCTGGGTGATGGACAGCCTAAAGTTGGCATGTTCCCCATGGAGCAGATGTCATATGGTGTGTGGTCATTCAGCAAAACCTACAAGTGAATCAGGCAGAGTCCCTATTTTAAAAGTGGGAGTGCTGGTCAAGGTGATGGTGTGACTATAGAACCTGTGGTATACTTGATGCGGGCAGCTACTGTTGCTAAAGAGGTTTTTATGTCAGGTTTAAGTAGCTGTCATTTGACTGTAATCATAGGAGTGATAGACCAGTTTGTTTCCAAGGTGGAAATTAATTTTAAGTAATGTCTTTCAGCAATTTACAGGATTGATTTTTGTCTTAAGCATGTGGATGTTGATGTGGGTTATTACTGCCATCTGCTACAAGATAGTACTGGATATATGTATTTTCCCAGTCATCCAGTTACAGTACAGGTAGAATCCAGGGGCTTCTTACCCAATCATTGCAACTCCATGTTGTGAATTGTTAAAAAAGTGAGGGAAGCTTTCAGAGCTGGCATAACCTGGGGGAATGCACATCTTCTGCAACTCACCATACAGGCAATTTCATTGGGTGCTGGTGTACCCTGAGGGCGAAACAATATTTGCCATATTTTGACCATATTAGGGGGTGAAATTTCTCACTTTGTCTCACTATTGTGTTTGGGTTTTGAGAGTGGAAGTTGGGCAAAAGGAAGTTGAATCAATATCAGTAGACTAAGTGGTTCAGTGTAGGAAGTTGGGTGTCTACAGTTTACTTCTTCCTTCCAGGCAAAGATGGCTGGGGAGTAGGTGCTGTACTGTAAGAGTTGCAAGTGCTGATGGCTGAGATCAGAGTGGGCTGCAGCAGGGGCACTGGCTGCCAGTGGAGGGAGATGGACTGCACTGGCTGATCTGTCTTCATGGGAGTGATATCTTTTGGGTATGTGATCTGAATAAGCTGCAGTGAGCCTGCTAGCAGGGTACTTGGTGCTGTTGTCTTGAGACAGGACAGGTAAACGGTAGGGTCAAGCACACAAACATGGCACTGAGAGGGCAAAAGCTTCTTCATTCTAGCCTTGTTCAGTCACTGATCCTGCTTTGTTACACTGGACAAATCATGATGCTTCCTCTGTGTGTCTCCTTACATCTAAAATTGGGATAATTATGCATGTTTGTCTGTTACCATACATTAATGTTCAAGACCAAGAATTGAGGGATTTTTTGGGTGTTGTTTTTTTCTATGTCACACTTGAAAATTTTGGATATTACATACTCCCTGCTACCATCTTTTCCCTCTCCTCTTCCCCTCAAAAAAAACGCCCACTAGAATAACCTGTGTATAAAATTGTTGGTCCCATTTAATTCTTTGCATTCACCAGAGTGGGGTTTTTTGTTTCATTTATCTGTTCAGTGGTTTAAATAGTTTCAAAGACCCGTCAAATGAAGTATTATCTCTACTGATTTGATGTGGGCTTTTCTAGGTGTCCACCAGCTACCATACTTTCCAAGTTTGTATGCTATAAGTGTTAAAAGTTGCTGATCTCTGGTAACAGATCTTGTATCTTAATCCTTTTTTAAAATAATGGAGTTATGTTTGAATATTATCCGTGATAAGGAATCTGCTCAAACTCCCATGAACTTTTACTGATGTCCCTTAGGAGTTCACTGGTTTTTCTGCTTACTTTCTTCCAGACTTTGTGGATTTATGTTATACAAGCTGTGTTCATGTGACCCTTGCTGATAACCAGTTCAGTTGTATGTTCAGCACATTGCTACCACTAGCGCCCAAAAATAATTAAATTGAGGGATAGACTGGTTTTAAGTTTGTATGAAAGACCTGAAGGTCATTGACTTTAATGAGTGTGGTGAAGTTCACCACCTTTCATTATTAGGACCTTTTTAGAACAGTTTAGCTTTTGCAAGGAACTGTATCTCCTTAACTCCTCTTTTGGTGTTCATTTTGTGTCTGTGGGAGACTTGTACAAATTTCAGACTTCCTGTGATGGGGAAGGGAGCCAGGTAGCCTTTTTAGAAGAACATTTGTACTCTTTTATTTTAATTCTCAGGTACTTCTGAAAAGTGTTAAGTACTTAATTTTGCTCAAATTTTCTGCAAATAAATGAAAGCCTTTTAGCTAGAAAAGCAGATGTCTGGATCTTGTCCATATAATCCTGAGAATTCTGCCCTGCTACTGTAATGACCAGTATGTGCCTCTTACTATAATGAGTTATTTGATGACTTCTTGTATATTAAGCTTGTGAGAATGTGAGGAGGAAGCGGAATATTTAATTCATGAACGTGTTCATACTTTTACTACTTTTCTTTTTGTGGTGCCTTATAATTTTCTACTAGTTCTGTCTTCTGTGTGCTGATGATCTTAACTTTCATGTCTTTCTGTTTTCTGATTATGACTTTTCTGTGTGTAATTTATTATTAACATGTGAAATTACCCTTTGTAAGTGTGATTATTCCTGTTTCCTACTTCCCTTCATCTCTGAGGTTCCCAGCACAGTTTGTTCTTCCTGCTTTGACTGCCTTTTTACAAATCCAGAGTGCAGGATATATTTAGATGTCTTCAATGTCATGCTGTGTGTGCTGCTGTAGCCAAATGGGACTGGAATTAACAATCATTTGTTTTATTTTAAATTTACATCTTTAATCGTAGTCCTCTAATTCTTTCAGCTTCTTTTTACTTGAGCTGTTCCTGTTAGTGTCCTTCTCCATTCCCTTCCCCACATTAGTGTTTGCAGTTGGTATCTCTTGTATCTGTGCTTCTTTGCCAGACCATAGACTACATCCTTGTATTATTTTAATTGAGCAGTTTGTTCAGTGCTTTTTTTTGTGTATGTTTCTGTAGAAACAACCAGATAAATAATAACTCTTGATAAGTTTTATTTAATAGATCACTACTATAAAATTCTCATGTGTTGTTAATATTTCTTTTCACTTTTCCTTTGTATTTATAGGGTTTTTTTCTTAATGTTTTTCACATTCTAGGCACAACATAGGCTTTCCCATTGTAGAATGTTCCTCTGAAGGAGACTTTATTCTTTCCAAACCACCAGACACAGGGGGACTAATCTCTTTTGGCACTGTAGCTGAACAGTTGGTGTATGAATTGGGCAATCCTCAGCGCTATGTTTTACCAGATGTTACATGTGACTTTTCCCAGGTTTCCATCACTGAAATTCCAGGTTAGTCCTCTTACATGTAAAGGTATATGTGTCAATGAAGTGAACAAAAGCAGCTACTTTAATTTCCATGTAGTCTCTGCGTATTTCTTGTTAAATCAGTTCCTTAGAGATCCATACTATATTCAACGGACACTTTCAAGGACTTCTCCTAGAAATTCCTTTAGAAATTTTAAACATAATCCTATTTTTCTTGCTGGCTGACTAATTTATGTTTTCGATCACTACTCCCTTTGCTTTACTTTTTAATGCATGCCTTGCACCTGTCAAATTCTAAACTATGTATTCAATGTGAACAACATTGAGACAGTTTCACTATGATTTCAGTATTTTTTTAACTGCAGCTAAACTTCTCAAAAAATATTTTGTATGTGTTTTAACTGAGGGCATTTGAAGTGTTGGTAACAGGGAAAGGCTGTGTCTTTCAAAACACTACTTGGTAATGGCATTTTTCTTGGACATTTAGGTGGATCATAGTAAATGGTAGAATCATGATGAGGATTTCCACCAGAGAATCTTTTTTTAAAAAAGTCCATTTGCTATCCTCAAAACACTTAACAGCCAATAGACTAAAGATGGATGTAATGTATGTTCAGGATTTAGCTCCAAAAGCAAAACAAAAAACCCCCAGGCTTAACACATTCGGAAGAGCTGTAATTTGAGTAAGACAGCTTGAAAAAAATTTTACCTACAGTCATCTGAAGCTTGCTTTTTACTTCATCTATATTATTTGTTTTTTCTTCTAGTGGAACTTACTTGTTTCAGTATGCCAGGTGTCTTTCTAAAGCTTAGAACAGTTGAAATCTCAAATTAAAAACTTGGTGGGATAAAACTCAAAATGTGGTAACAGAAAAAAATATTTTGCTTGAGTAATAAAGTACCATAAGATGGTACAGCGAATCTTCTGCTCTTGCAACATAACCAAATGGCAGTCTGATAAGGCCAGCTTGCTGCTCTTAGCCCCTGGTCTTTTTCTTCTTAAAAAAAGAAACCCTAACCTTCCTATGAACTTTTAGCTTGCAAATGACCTCATATGACATGTTTGAACTTAAAATGAACTTTCGCGTGAACTTTGTTAGCCCTTTTAGAAATATAACAGATGGAAAATGGGAAGATTGCTTAAATATTTTAGTTTGAAGTACTTTGACATGTACACCAGTGAAAACGGGCAAGCTGTCTAATTTTTCTGGTTATGTTGCCAGTTTTATTGTCCTGCTGGATTACTTGCAGTGTTTAAGCTGAGAGCTGCTTCTGTTTTATTTTTGTCAGTGGATGCTATGCGTTTGGTTTTGTGGTATTTTTTTTCTTTGTAATACTCTTTCACCTGGAACATGATGCTCTTCCAGATCTTCACTTGAATGGAGGGATGTAGCTCTATATTGAGACAGTTAAATTAACCTCATGTCAGTCTTGAGAGAGAGCAATGATGTTACTTGAGTGGTGTGTAAAATTTGTACTAGTGACATTTACTTTTTAAAATATGTTCTGATCTGATCTTTTCAGAGTGTTTGTGTAAAGCTGTGAACTGCTTCTTAAATATTTGTAAGCACAGGTTAGGCACAGGTGAACTACACTATAATTCTGTCTCTCAAATGTGAGGTGCTGATCCTGCACTGCTGATTTGCAAGGAGTAGCACCTACTGAATTTCTCCAGCTCAAGCTTGAACCTGATGCCATCACAGCAATTTTCTCCTTTTTTTTTTTTTTTTTTGACATTAATATTCCCAATACCGAACATTGTTGTTGCCCTGGAACATATATTCAGACTGTTTCTGTTATTGACAAGAAAGCTAAGTTAAGTTACCCCTTCACTTACTAAGCTATTAGCAAATAGCTCTCACTGGTTTCTCACCTTGTTTTGATTCTTTACCAAGTGAGGGACTACAGTCCACTCCAGCCAGCTACAGTAAATTGTATGCTCTCTCTGTGTGCAATAACTGGATATTAAGAGGAAAATAACTGTTGAGTTTAAAGTCCTATGGCTCCTTTCTATGTTAAGTATTTTTTAAGTGCATGAATAAACATTTCAGTCACCCTTTTAAAAGGCTCGTGGAAGTCATAAATTCAGTCACCAGTTTTCTGCTGTTCTTTCTAAAGCAGAAAGGATTGTTTTCTGTAAAGTTCTCTCTTCTGTGGCAGTACAGCTATAAATGATTTGCTTTTTAATTAAGTGCATTTGATATGTATCACAAAAGAATGTCTTTGAAGTTACATTGAAAAAGCTTACATATTGATTTTTAACCACTACAGGTTTTGATGGTGGAGCAGTGAAAGTTTGTGGAGCAAAAGGATTGCCTCCTTCAACATTTTATAAGGTATTAACTCATTCTGTAGAGCGAAAGATACTTTTTGATTTACAAAATCCTAAATTTTGGAGAAAATGCTAAAACTTAGCACTATCCTCATCTTCTCTGCCCCAAGGGTAAAGGAAAGAGAAGGAAAATCTGAAAAGGCAAACCTTATTTGATGCATAACAACCTGTTAGTTTGTGTAAGAAGTATATATTTGTATAGATAATGATTGCCAGAGGGCATTTATAGCCCATCAGTACTGAATTCCATGTAACTTCGTAATCTCTTTATTGTTAGGTAAACGCCACTTATCTCGATGGCTTCAGAGCTACTGCTGTGTGTCCAGTGGGAGGCCCAAAGGCGGTACAAAAAGCAAAACGCACTGCGGAAGCTATTCTGCAAAGGTCGGTATTTGAGTCTTGGAAGGGGTTCTGGCTTACCTTTTATTTTTTCCAGAGATGATGAAAATAGTGCAGTGACACACGATGGCAACATTACTAACCTTGTAAGAATCCTAGGAGATTGTAGTTTTCCTATTGGGAGGACATTTTAAGACTTAAGTAGCCTGTTCAGGAAGCCTGTTTTTAATATATAGCTGCACTTCAGCTACGTTTGACAGAGTGAGAAAAGTGCCAAATATCTTTGAAAATAGATGCATGGATAGTGGAGAGAAACCCAAATTAGTGAGGGAAAAGCTGTGATTCAGATTAAATTTTATTAGATGCCGGAGATAAACCCATGTGAAACTAGTTTTCAGGAGTTTCACAGAACTTTTTATGAGAAGTCTTTGTGATATGAAATGTAGGCAGTTTACCAAGTTTGTGTTTAAAACACAATTATTTTACTACCTTTTAAAATGTGACCCAATGATTGTTTTGTGCCTTTTTTTTTGCTAGAACAATTTTACAATTCTAAGACAGGCTGATAAACCTTCAGCTGTATTATCATGCCAGTGTATTTGGGCAAGGATAGATTCCTCTTAAATATAATTCCATATCCGGAATCTCTCAGTGCTTAGTCCAGTAGCACCAATCTTTCTAGTTATGAGATCTGTTTCTTTGTGCCGTGTTTTCTATACATCTTCCTCCCCATCCTGTTGTAGACCCGTGCAGAAGCTACACTTGGAAAGTCAGAAATGCAAGGTTTACTGTGAAATTGGAATGATTGTTCATGTGCCTGTGTGCAGCACTGTGGTGAAGGAGGAGTTTTCTGACTTCCCTCAAGAGGCACGGCAGATGAGAGCAGGCTGATGGGGGCTGTGTAATTGCAGATGCTAAAAGCTTGTGTCCAAGAGCTATTGAGAAAATCAAATGGTGGAAAAACCCTTCAGGAAGTTACAAAGACTTGGAGACTCAGAACTTCTGAAAAGCAATCTTTCTGGAAGCTAGGAGATTATTTTAGGAACAAAAGATAGAATGGTGTGTTTTCCATTTCATGTTTGCTCTTGGACATTATTTTGGACTGGACTATGTGAATCTTTTGTTAGATTGAAACAGATTGTGGTGCTGCTGCCTCTGTGACATCTAGAAAATTAATTCAGCCTGTTTACTGTGCTCTCTTGAGTAATCATCAGAAGAAAGATGATGTGAGGTAGCTGAAAGCTGATCACTGGTGTGATAAGTGGCCTCTAGCCTATTAGGCACGCCTGTGGACAAGTTCTCTGTTTTGCAAAGTACAATATACAAAAATATATTCTCCACCTCAAATGTCTTAAACAGCTTAATATGTGGAATTGTTTATTTGACGCATCGAAAGATTGGTATGTTTGCCCAGACAGAGAATAAGAGTTAAGCTGTTCTGATCCCTCTCAAAGAATGCTCTATCAGTAACTATAATGCTTTAGAAAACATTGACATCGGTCTTTTTACCAATTTCTGTTCATAAAGTCATAGAATCATCAAGGTTGGAAGAGACCTTTAGGATCAGCAAGTCCAACCATCAACCCAACTCCATCACTGTAATCCCTAAATCACACCACCCAGTGCCAGATCTAGACACCTCTTAAACACCTCCAGGGATGGTGACTCCACCACCTCCCTGAGAAACCTATTCCAATGCCTGACAACCTGAACAGTGAAAAATTTTTTTCTGATACCTAATCTGTATCTCCCCTGTCTCATTTCCTCTGGCCCTCTCACTGCAGGCACAGTAGAAGGAGCTGGCCTCATCCTCAGTACACCCTCGTTTCATGTGGTTGTAGAGAGTGATGAGGTCTCTCCTGAGCCTCCTTTTCTCCAGGCTAAACAATCCTAGCTCCCTCAGCCATTCCTTATAAGATATGTTTTCTAGACCTTTCACAAGCCTTATTGCCTTTCTCTGGACATGTTCCAGCACCTCAATATTCTTTTTAAATTGAGGGGCCCAGAACTGAACATGGGATTCAAGGTGTGGCCTCACCAGTGCTGAGTACAGGGGGACGATCACTGCACTCGTCCTGCTGACCAGACTATTGCTGATACAGGCCAGGATGCCATTGGCCTTCTTGGCCACCTGGGCACACACTGGCTCACGTTCAGCAGTGTCTTCAAAATGTTCCACCAAGGCAAAATACTTTTATAATCCTAACATAATTCCAATATTTCAAGAGATAAAATCTTTTGTACAGCTACTTTGGACAAAGTTAACTTCTGTGGACCACACAGAGCTTCTTCAGATAATCATTTCGAGAGAGTTTACTAATTAAAAAAAATCATTTGTTGCAGGACTCGTCTTATTTTCAGTCAGCTTGGGTATGAAGATTACAGTGCAGTTAACATACAGGTTTTAGGGTCTGAAGATACATACGGACCTCATGCTAGAAGGAGTATAGATGGTGTAAGTATGCAGTGGAGTGTTCTTAAACTTTCACTGACCTCTTTTAATCTTTCCATATTGTTATCTTTTCCACAACTTTAAAGGAAGTCACTATCATCTTGGGAATTTCACCCCTTCATGTTTGCAAAGAACTCACTGTCACTACTTGATGTACAAAATTAATGCTGACAAGGTCTTAGCAGTATTGGGTCTTCCAGAAGCACTGAAATGAAATCTTAAAAAAATGTTGTACTCTTTTCTGATGTTCTCCATCTAAAGAAATATCTTACTATAAAAACTTCTGTGGCATAGACTTAAATTACATTAGATGTAATGCTGAAAGACCACATTATAAATATTGCAGTCAGTAAATCTCAGCATTAATGTTGCCTGCACAGCTTTAAAATTGTCTGTGAGTACTATTTGAGAAATAATCTTCAACTGTAACCCTGCACTGTATTTTGTGACTGTGTATGTAAGAATATGAATGATGGCCATAGCCACTGCAGCTGTGATATCCATGGTCTGTTTTCCTAATCTAGAGAATGAAAGTCCTTTTCAAGGGAAAAAGACTCTAAATCATGTCCTCACTTAGATGCACTTTAAATATTTAGACAGTTTAGTTTGTTCCAAAACAGTAGCATTTAATTTTTCTTTGTCAGTGGCAGTCTTGCAAGGCTCTTGAGGTACACGTGGCAAAACTCAGCTCTGAGTTTGTTCTTACGAGTGCTGATGTTTAATAGCCAACAGTTTGTATCTAAAGGAAGCAAGAATGTGACGTGGAGAAGGACCGTGAACTTCTTACTAGTGAAATTGAGTGCTCTTAGAAATCGGTCAAGTTATATATGTAGCTACTCACTTCAGTGCTTGAGTTTCAATTTCCTTCAGCAAAGCAGCAAGAGTTGCTTCCTGAAGACTGAGCTTTATAATGTGGTCTTTTTTATTTTAGGACCATAAAATCTGCAATTTTAAGTGTCTTACTAAGATTGCAGAATCAAAATTCTGAAACATAGGAACAGATGTTCCAGATGTTCAGCTTGTCTGTGTTTTGTTTGTACCAACTCCTTGTCATTATCGTTGTAATATATTCTTGAATTAAATTGTTATATAGAAAGTTTTCTGTCTCATTGTACAAAGTGAATAATGAGTTGAAGAAGAGCAGCTTCGCCTTCCAGATTGTTCAGTTTGCCTTGTTTACAGTACATTAAAGAACTTTTTTAAATGAAAGAGAATATTTGTAGTATTTTCTCTTTTTGCAGCCTCAGTTCCCAGGTCTTATGTTAAAAGTAAACAGAGCGTTATCGCCATTGTATGTGCTTCTCATACATGCCTGAAACAGGATGTGAGAGCTAAGGCTGAAATACAGGAAATAGCTCTATTGCCTTCCCCCTTCACGCTTCCTCCAGCATTTTAGAAGAAACTAGCCAGGGGAGCTTTCATCTGGAAAGCAGCCATGGTAGCTTGAGAAAAAGGGTTGGGGAATGGAGTTTGCTTTTCCATTTAAAATAAAAAGTCGTAGAATCCCAAGGTAAGCATTTGCCCACTGGGGCTTCAGGTAGGGATAATGTAGTCCCTTAAATACTCTTTTCCTACCATTTCTTTCCATGAAAAATTAGACCTGGTTATTTGGGTTACAAATCATAGTGCTCAAAACCAGAGCCATACTGTGCTAGGCAGTGTACCTAAGGAAAATAGCTCCTGCTTTGGAAGTTCTACCACCTAAATTTGAAGCAAAAAAACAAGTATGTAAGTGAATACCAAGACAGGGTAAGCTGAACAATATTTGGAGCTCAGTGTAGATGTATGGTGACTACTTCTCAAGCCCATCTGTCAAACTGCTGCAAAGGTTTTCCTTTGCAGCTGTGAAATCCCTGTGTATCCAAGCCTTATGTACACCTGCAATACTGTAGTCTGAGCTGCTCTGTGAAGTATTGACTGTTCTGACAACATGAAATATCCTTGAGAAATAGGAAGGGGTGGCAAGCACTTATTTTTCTCAGACTTCTCCACCTGCTGACACGCTTGCTGCCTGTCACTCCGAGAGCTTGCTTTGTGAGCACCAGCCCAGCGTGAGCTAGAAAGGGACCTGAATCAGCACTGAGTCATTTTAGTGGTGTTTGCTTTTTAATATCTCCTGTTCTGTTGGGGAAGAAGGAGTTATAACAGTGACACAGTGTCAGTGAGTTCATGATTTAGAAATACGGGATATGCTTCATGTATTAATACTACATCAGGCATTAGAGTTTGCTACATAAAAACTGTACATGCTCTGTTAGCTTTCTGCTAACTCTTTGTTAACTGATTTCTAAGACATTGTTAAGACTTTGTGTTGCTGTTTTTTTGTTTAAATTCTGGTACTGTGAGATTGGTTACTTCAAACTATATACCCAGTTTTAATACTGGGTTCATCCACTCAAAACAGGATTCAGCTTATTTTCATAGGCCATTTTATCTTGCATTTGCAGGCAAGGAAATAAACGTGGAACTTTAAATGGAATGTTGACTATATGGTACAGTTTAGAACCAGAAAGCAGATGTGAATGCATGAATGTGTTTTTTGCAAGAATATTTCCTGTCGATTATTATTTGTAGTAATTTAATGAGTCTTGTGATAGCTTTGGGAACGCTGAATGTTAAAATTATGCATTTTTTGGGTTTGTTGTATGGCTGCATATTTTTTGTGTAGCAGCTCTTTTTTTACAACAACCTAGTGAAACTTTTAAACTGGAAAACTGATTTCTTATCTCCGTTATCTTAATCAGGACATCTGTTTTGGTGTTCACAGAAGGAAATTTTGTGATGCATGATGAGAAATACTACCTCTCCTACCTTGGCTCCTCTAAACTTTTATTTTAGGGTTTGCCTACATAAGTATTGAGATCATCTAATAGAAGTGTGAATCAAGTTTGCAGGATTTCCCACATGAGAGTATTATGGCAGGTATTTTCCAGGCTGGGAGCTTGGAGGCTAAGAAATGAACTGTGTCTTTGAGTATGTCTACCTAAGGGTACTTCAAAAAAAAGAAAAAAAAGGGAAGCAATAATATTTATCATTGCTGTACCTCAGAGTACCTCTGTGCCTATATGCCACTAGAATTTGGAGTAGAGAAAAATAAACTTTCATCTTCATGAGTGTTTAGGGCATTGGTTTAAACATAATAAAACAAGAAGGCCCCTCATGTTTGAATTTCAGCTGATCACCAGCTAAAAGGTAGGAAGTTTCCTTCCCTTGGTATAACCTGATACAAGTGATCCTCTTCCTGTAAGGGTTTTGTCATGTACTGGAGTTGGAATAGAGGATTTAGTAGTCTCTTAACATAATGGTCTCTTTAGAATACCAAAAGCTACCAAATTTAAAAGAATTCATTAGACAGGGCATTTAGAGATTTTTGAAGTGCTCTGAGCTCTGTAGAATAACAAAACAAAACAAAAAACCCCCACCCAAACATAGGTATTTTTTTCATGCTTTCATGAAACACATCTTTTCCTGTTGACACAAAGAAGGATATAAACACTGGAAGAAATCTAGTATCTTGTAGTCAAACTTGTCCTCTTTTAAATTTTATATTGAAATAAGTAAATGAAGAATTTCACGTAAGGTTACCAAATAATCTTTAGAAACTTAATGTTCATTAACAAAAAATAAAAAGAAGAGCTGACTTCCAGAGAGAAGAAATGCTCTGCTGCAGAACTCCATACTAGCAGAGTAGTGCCGTGAAAAACTCCTGACAAGTAGGTTTTGATACCTTGTGCAGTCCCATTTCATGTGTACTTCCACTTGTGCTTTAGGACAAGTAAGAGACACTCAGGGACAGACTTTTATTGTGAGCATGTTCACTTACTTGAAGATTCGAAGGCAGACCAAAGATAGTTCCTACTGGTGCTTGCTAATTCTGGAATAAATAGTCTTTACCCTCAGTAGAACCTAATGCTTGCTCTAAGGCTTTCACTCAGTGTATTGATTCCAGTGGTAGATCCTTCAGTGGCTGAAAATAGAATTCTTGGAGAAGTAAACTTTTAAGTGAGAGGCAGTGCTTATCTGCAAGGACAGGTGTTCCGACTGGAGTAGGGAGCACTGTGCTGATTTGGTTTACCCTTAGAGGGAGCATCTGCTCTTCTCTCTGGAAATGTGGTGGTTTTTACAAGTTCTGTTCTCACATTTATCTCTCAAGGATTTAGGTTTGAATTCTTTTCTGTGGACAGATGTGCTTCCTTCTTGATGCTAAGAGAAGTGAACCTGGCGCTCTTAACTTGGCCCCAGAGTACTCTCAGTGCACTTAGAGCAAAGTGTGTTTGCCAGTTCTGCCGAGAGTGAAGCCAAGAATTTGGTATTGTTAGTTACAGTACTTGATTCTTGGAGAATGCTGGAGAAAAGGCACAGTGCCCTAGTGGTTTGAAATACCCAATCGCTGATTCCATGGTAGCAGAGTAAAGATAATGAAAATTTAACAGCAAATCGTAGTGATGGTGGATAAAAAGTCACCAAATTATTTAACTTGAATACTGAGCTACAGTTATTTTTCAGTTTTGTAAATTTAAGCAATGTTCTGCATCTAAGCTAATCTAATTTCAGCCTTTTTGAAGCAGGGTCCTCGGGAGGCTGTTATTTGGCTTGCTGTACATCATAAACAAAGAGAAGCTGTAGAAATCTTCTCCAAAGAGATTGCACCAGCTGGAACAGGCATGGGTAAATACTCATATCATCTTCTAAGAATTTTAAAGTTACTTTTTCTTTCTATTCTCTAAGCATGACTAGCACCCAGAAATTTAGTAATGTTAAGCTTCATTGCATTGTTCATCGTGAAATAATAATTTTTAAAGGTGTATAAGCTTGGTGTAGAAATGCCACCCACAGACATGAGCAGAATGATAAAATGAAAGTCCTGGAAGTTCACCTTTGTATTCCTTTGAGATTCTTTATTCTTCCCTTGCTTCTACTATTCCTTTCTGGTTTTTTCTCCTTTTCCTCATTTGTTTTTTTTCCTACATGTGAATGCAGCGATGTGCAACAGTGATTTACTTTTTTACCATGTTCCTAAAACTTAGTGCTATTAGACTTTGCTGGCAAAGTAACTGAGTGTTACTCAGCTGGCAAAAATTTACCACAGTGTCCAGCTATAACACTGCAGTTTATGAAGAGATGTGCAGTTTGAGAGTTTGAAGGTTCTCTTCATACTTTATTATAATCTGGTGTTACTGCAAAGGATTTTTATTGATGCTACTGTACTTCTAACCTGTTTAATGGATAGCTGTGTGTGTAAGTAATTACAACTTTCAGGTATAATTAAAAAAATTTAATACTGCAGTGATGGTGCTGACAATCTGCATCTTAATTCACAGTGCATGTTAACTACCCAACCTAAATTCTCATCCTGCAGTATTAAGTCTAACCTCAAATTATTCTGTCCTCGACACTTAATTTTGTGATGTATTGCATCTATTGCAAGATTTATTTTTAATTGATGTGTGAGGTAAAAATCAAACCTTCATTTAATTAAGTCCATCTCAGTTTTGAGGGTATATTTTTAAGTGTTTGCCTAAGGGTCACATAATGTGAAATGATCTGTGCTTCTATTGCTTGCCAAATGTTTGTTCCAAAAACCAGCACATTTGTTCTTTGTAAATGTCATTGGTTTCTCTAAATTTTCTAGGGGGATGTACTGTTTGACTATTTTGAGAAAAAACTTTTTTCTGTTCCACTCCCAAGTCCCTTAGATGTCACCGCTATATCCGTCTGAGTTCTAAGCTCATTCATGTGTTTTGTGTGTAAATCATGAATACTCATCCCACTTCTACTATCCATTTTAATGGCTTTAAATTTTGACAGCCTATTTTGAGGACTAGAGCTTGGATATTTTGCAGTGGCTTCTGCGTACCTTAATGAAGACTATGTCTAGGATTTATATAGATCTTCCAAATTAAATTCCATGGGCTTAACCTGAAGCTCTGAAGTTCCATAGCAAATCTAAAATCCTGATCAATGGAGAAATCGGTAGATGTTGCCTTGCAATTAAGGAACTAAATTTTTTTCCAGTGGATTAAGAATTGTACAGAAGGTTGCACATTCTCACATTCCGTGTTATAGTCTTTACAGTAGTAGCAGAGAACAGTTCAATGCAGGTTGGGGGTATTTTTTAAAGTTGTGCTTATAGAGACAAGGTCACTGCATGGTCATCATTTTTTTTTTGTCCCTACAATATAGATATGATAATGTAGAACTAACTGTAAATATTCCTTGAGAGAATATTTTAAGATTTTGCAATTCTGAACGGTGATTAGTAGGTCAGCATTTACCGCAGATATAAGTTGCTTCTAAAAACCTGGAGTTTTCCTTATGAATGAAGGATACTGTTTTCAGTTGGACCAAACTATCATTTCTGTAACTAGTTAGAGAGTCATAACTGACTTTGTTTCTCCTTTTTCATAGTGATTTCTCCGTAGCAGACTATGAAAGTAAAAATTTATTCTTACTATTTATTCTATACAATAAGCTTAGACAATCCCCTAGGAAACATCCTTTTGAATTGAGGAAAGCTGGGTGGATTTTAAATTCAGTGCTTATTTGTAAGATCCAAAACTAATGGACCCATACTTGTCTCTCCATTCTTAATCTGTGCTTCTTTTATAAAACAATTACTGTGTATATAAAAACACAGCAATGTTTATATGATAAAACAGTGTTTGAAGTCTGAAGGTGTTGGTTTTATTAAGGGTTCAGTTTTTTCCTTTTACCGCTGATCTTTGGAGAATGAAAAAGTGAAAAGTCTGCAATACATGTTGGGTGGAGTATGTGTAGAATTGAAATTTACTGTAACACGTGAACATTTGTGCCTTGAGGTGGCTGGCAAACTTTCAGTTCTTGCTATCAGGGCTTTCAGTGGTGAAACAAATGCATTCCTGTGTGGAATGGGGTTAGGCAGTCTGTGTGGGATGCTGGGCTTGTCTCCTAAAGGAACAATTTCAGCTTTTTATAACATCCTGTACCAGTTTTTCTCAAAAAAAAAATTTGTTTCAATTTACAGAACTGCTGCTAATGAGCAGCAATGGGAAAGAGGCTATTCCTGGAATCATCTGAGGCATCTGGTGATAAATAGCACTTTTCCTTGCCAGGTACAAGACTGCAAAAAGGTTTTTGGCCTCCATGACATACATGACTAGTGTCAGAGGGTATCAGAGCTGTTTACTGACGTGCTTCCAAGTGCTTGAACCACCACATAGTCATTCTTTTTCTTTTTTTTTTTTAATTTGTGGAAGATATACTGGGACTGCTTCATTCAGTCACTTCTTTCAGCTGCTGTTGTGTGGTAAATTTCTCTATTACCTGCACCCGTAAACTCTTGTGTAAGCAGAAAAGGGTCAGATTTGGGATCTAAATGCTTAGTAAGCTACTTTTTGATGTGGAATATGTGTAAAGCAGTGATTAAGAGAATCTTTTTAATTTTCTTTCTGCAGTGAGATTTAGAATTTTGCAACACTGCCAAACAGTAATTAGTGGTGTGCTAATAACTGCATCAGCTTAACGATGCTTAGTTTCTGACAGTAGTGTAGACTTCCAGACCTTGCTGTGAAGAACAGAACAAGGAATTCTTGATGCTTAATTGTCTTAAAACAGGCAGCCCCAGAGACAAGACTTGTAGAGATGGGTAAGTGATCTTGGGAACAGAAGCCAGAACTAAGACTGTTGAGATTGTTGTCCTAGGTGAGTTCTCTCATAACAGCACCTGGTGTTCACTTCTGTCCCCCTTTTCCCTCAGCTTTTTCCCTCCTCTCTATTTCACTGGGACGTTTTTGCAAATTATTACAATTCTCCAAAGTGTCTCAGCTTCAGTGAGAGGCAGAGCAAGCCCCATGGCAGGTTGGTTACCCTTGTGGGACGGTCAGAGAGTCCACAGGCAGAGAACCCGGAACTAGAGCCTTGCGTGTCCTGTGCAAGTGCTCTGGGCAGTGAGCACCTGAGGTCCTATTCTGTACAGTGCTGCACCACTTCTTCTCACTGGGCATTGAATAAAAATAGCTGTGGCTGCTGTCTCTCATATGGACAGAGCATGCCTATCAAATGTGGTTTTGTGCTGCCCACGTGGATCTGTGTGATGTAACCTCTTGTGGCTTTGTTCTGCCAAAATGGTGGCACTTGTGGGGATACATGCCAAGTGAGATTTTAAGCATGAGTGACTTTTCCTAGTGAAAATCCTTTAAACAATGAAGTCCTGTGTTTCAGAGTTTGCCAGCTTTGTCATGTCCCTCCCAACTCTCCTACATAAGTTCCCTTCCAGGAGGTGAGATAGGGACTATGAGAGTCATTGCAAATAACCCTTCTTTCTTGTTTTGCGTTTTCTTTTAATGAAGAACTGAGGAAAAGCAGGAACAAATTACAAATCCTTCATAATGGACACCAGGGAGGAAGGAGAAGTTGTTGACTTGCGGGGTGATGTCACCTGAACTGAAACACTTCATTCTGTTATTTTTGGACATTTAAGAGTGACCTTTAAAAAACAAAGTACACTTTCAGATCTGTACTGGACAAAAAGGAAAAAAAAGGAAAAAAAATAAAGGGAATATTTTCTCTTCTGCTTGGACTGTATCTAGTGGTTGTGGAGTACTGTTTTTAACTATATTCTTCTTTCCCCTCAATAGCAGTTTGGTGTTTGTTACTCTTAAGTGATGTGTAGGCAGTTTTACAGATAATAATCCTCACGTATAGCAGCTTTCATCCTAGAATCTTCAGCAAGCTGTGTGAAGATGATCAGCTAAGCTTTTTAACATCTAGTAACGTTGGAAACTATTCTGTCTGCTTTACAGATGGTTTCCTGAGATAGTGAAAGAAAGCATGACCACAAAAGAATGTGAATCAAGAGTCCATGGTTGTTCTTTCCCTGTAAAAAATGCTGAGGAGCAACTCCACCAGTATTTAAGAGGACCAAGCTTAAATTTGGCTAAAATTTAGGAATGGGGAGTAGAGGAGAAAAGAGATTGAGAAAAGAGGTTTGATGGTTCAGAATAAGGGTGGAGAGTCACAAGAGCTCCTGCTGCATCTTTTGTAGTGAAATCCAGGAACACTGTCACTTCTGGTGTTTCATCAGGTGCTTTTAGCCTGCTAATCACTACTTGAGCTGTGAGCTGGAGTTGATAGGTAGTTTTATTTTGTTGATATCATAATATGAAGATTGTTAATTGGAGATAAAATAGGTATTAATTTCTTTGATAATCAGTACTAAAAACCTAGTTTTGGTGTTTTTCACGTAGGCTAAATTTAAATCACTTGAGTCAAAATTTTTTACGTATTTGCCTGATAACTTTTTTAGGGAATTTTCAGTTGCGGTTTTTCAGATTTCACAGGGGACTACAGTAAAATGAAAATAAATTATTTTTCTTCCTATGATTAAAAAGCATATCACAATAATTTTTATGAGGAGTGATCTTCATAATGCTTCACTTCAGAAACTTAAAACTTTGGATGTTAGGTCTTGAGTATCAGATGTACTTTTTAGCGAATTTGGAGTCTTAATGTCAGTATTTAATAACTTCAGCCTTACTTTGCAGCATATGATTTTTGGATGGTACAGTTTTTGTGCATTTGTGTATGTCAAGGGTAATAAACCTTAGGCCTCATAAAAGGAGAGCATTGTATAGCTTCTGATCAATTTGAGAATGCTGATTCCTTCCCCCTCCCCTCCACATCAGTAGAAAGACAACCATCTAAAGGCATTGTGCCAATCTGAAATCCCCTATTTCTTATGAAATCTCGTCCTCTGTGTAAAAAGAAGGAATGCTATCTATATGTTGAAATGGGCTGAAGCCTTTTGTGTATTTGTCCTCTGCAATATAGACAAGGAGTTAGACTTGCAAGAGAGAATTTTGAGAACGTTGCATTTTTTAAGAAGCTTCCATGGTCAGCAGTGAACGACTGAGATTTTCTTAGTTATCCCCTGGCTTTTTTTCCTAATGCTATTTAAACTTCCATTATTTAAGACCAGCAGGACGCATTAGCGTACTTCCACAGAAAATGTTTTTAAGTATTATTAAAACTGCAGATGAGACTCTTAAGCCCAGAGAAGAATTTGAAGTTACTGTGTATAGACATGCCATGCTGGAGAGCGATTTGTTGTTTATTTTCTGTTTGGAATGGAAGACATTTACTGTAAACTTCTGTTGAGTATGGTATTTAGTTCACAAGTTCATACACTTAATCAGTTTTCATTTGGATTATGCTGTTCTGATGAACTTAAAGGGATACATACTATAAAAAAAAGGCCAAACATACCTTATCCCATCTTTTAATACTTTTTTATAATTAATACTTGAGTTTAACCTTTTAATTGATAAAATTATTCTTTCTGTTTAGTCCTCAATAGTCTGAAAGTTGATAATAACCAGGATTTTTTTTAGGAGCAACCAGCAAATTTGGTTGGCTTTATGCATGTTGGTCTCCTGAAAAAAAGAATAATTATCAGTCTGTACTGTTCAGTCCAATAGTGGGATCTTCACAGCTATTTTCCTGTTCTGTAAAGTGAGATTCCTATGCTTGGCAGTGGAGAATCCTGGAGACGTAGACTCAAATTTTTTAATCTGTAGTAGGCTGTGGGAGTTCAGTGCAGTTCGGCTATGTTTGGTCCATAGAAGTTCACCCTCACTTCATAAAAGCTATCAAACACAGGCCTGGTTTGTATTATTCAGTGAAAATGTCTTCATTATGTACAGTCCAGTCAGCCAAATGGTTAGAATTTAAATGATTTCTGTTGATTTAGTATATTTATGTTGTCTTCTTCAATTCAGATACTTTATTCTGAATGAAATGTGGTGTAGAAGAGGCTCAAGAAGAGCCTTACTGTGGGAATCTGGCGTTCATAGTTTAACGAGGGTTCAGTAGCTAAGAAATGTTTTACTAATAGCTGAAATCATGTGCTGACCCTTATTTCACATTAAAATGACCGGAGTTTGACACTAAGATGACAGCTGGTTAATACAACTTGAGATTTTAAAGTGCTTGAGTATATGTAAATATTTTGACTGATGTCCTAAGTGTGTTGGAAGATGCTTTTAGAAATGTCCTTGTGGTAGCAGTTTACTGCAGTTCCCATTTTTTTGAGAATAATACTGCAGAAGATAAACTGTCTGCTGTTTTCAGAGGATATAGATAGAATAATTAAGAACATACAATTGACCACTGTAAAAAAAAAGGTTGTATGCATTTTGTGCTGGTGCTCAACCATATTGTAGGAACTACTGAGTATAAAACTTCAGTTTTATAAAACCCCAATAGAGATTTCAGATTTCTCTAGTTTGATCACTTAAAAAAATAATGCTTGACAAGTGGACTACTTTGTCTGTTTTTCATATATAAATACATGAATAATTCCTTAGAATTGCAGTAAATACATTAATAACCTATTGGTTCAGCTAATTCAATCACCAGAAATATTGAGGACAAACTTAATGGTCAAAAGCAGAAAGCTGTTCAGCAAGAGACATCGCTGTATCTTGAAATTCTGTGAAACTTCAAAAAACCCCCTTAAGTTTTATTAAACTTACAGTGCTTAAAGCTCTTTAGATTGCAAGTAGTTGGAGCACTTTCATGCTTTTTTACTCCAAAATATTTTACAAAATGCTTCATGCAGTCTATTATCCTTCGTATATAGCATAGTGATTTATTCCATTAAAAAATATACAGAATTGTACAGAAGTCTGGGGTTTTTTGACAGAAGTAGATTAAAGAATAAGAAGTATTAATCCAAAAGTGGTTGTGACCATTCAAGTAGGTTTGGAATAGGACAGAGGGAATATTAAGGAGGCAAAACATAAGGCTTTTCCACCATCTGTAAATCCAGTGGAGAATAATGAGAGCTAGAAGGAATGAAGCTTATTTTGCTGGAAATATGCATCTCGTAGGTTGATTGCAGGTTCCAGCCAGAGTTTTTTCTGCTGTGGGGAATTTTACAGGGTGTGGTATATATGACATAGATTATAATGTATTAGAACATGAGTTCTATACATTGAAATAAGTGCTTATTTGGGCTGATTTTATGCATCTTTTGCTGGGGCTGGTTTTCAGTGGATCCATTTCCTGAACTGCCCCAACTGAGAGCAACATTGGTTTTCCCAAGTACTCTTTTGTTTGCCTGCTACCTCTGTTTATGAAATTTAACAGGAAGTTCCTGTCTTTTCCAGCATATCATGCATGATTTTTAGAAGAATTTTTATTTGCAAGTCCATCCACAGATGGGTTTTACAGAGCGAGGAAAAAAAAAGAGATCGAGGCAGCTGGAGAGATAAAACATACATGGGAAACCAGAAACAGTCAAGGTGTTGTAGCAAGGAGGTGTATCCTGATTGGGCTTCACCTTGTATTATTTACATGGATATCTGTTACTACATCTCTGCTCACAGGGGAGTGCCAGTCATGGGGTGTTAGTGTGGTATTCTTGAGATTCCTCTCCATCCTTCAGATTTGGATCAAATTTGCCATTGGACCCAAAATTTGGGAGTCTGCAGGTGTGCTGGCAGAATCATGGACACAAAGAAAACCTGACAAATAATTAATTATATGTACATGTATATACAGAGGATGATGGTTTGTTTTTCCTAAGATACTTGGGCTGAAAATAAGTAAGACTTAAAGTAGGCTAGAGGAAGGAATCATAAAATGAAAAGACAGGGTAAGACTGTATGAAGAATTGTGCAGGTTAACCAAAGAAAAGCACTTTCTAACTAGTAATTTATTTATTTAATAGAGTCAAAGTAGATTTATAAACCTTTAAACAGAGAATCCAAAGGAAGGGTCCCATACCAGAGCTTGGTCAACCTAGAAAGTAGTAGATTTACTAGTCTTGGTGCCTGAAGTTTTTCCAGCCATGTCATACATTTGGGAGTTAATAAAAACAGTGACATTCCAGTGGTGTAATCCCCAGTACTCACTGGTTTTAAATGTCCAGCCACCTGAAGAATTTGTAGTTCTCAGGCTCAGTCCCCAGACACTGTGAGGGAGTAGAAGGCTTTCGGATCAAATGCTTGAATCAAAATAAGTGTCATGATATGCAGTGTGATGATTACATGAGACAAATACTGTACCTACAGATGAACAGGAACAGGATATAGATGGACTGAAAAGAAGAGCTCCCATCTAAAGGTAATCACCCCTTTTTGCAGTGCATCAGTTTTATGCCATTCTGATGCACAGAAGCTGGCAGAGAGTAGTGGTGAGTTCATTAGCTTGAAACGAAGCAACTTGTTCTAGAGGTTCACTGGTAGCAGGTGAGACAATACTTTTGTCTGCCTTGAGGCACTGAGGAATGGAGCTCTGATAACAAAAAATGGTCATGAGAAGTTTCTGGGAAAGGAGATCAAGAGCTTCAGTTTAGCTGAGAATCTTAGCCATTTGAGACTGCAGCCTGATTGATATTCTCTACAAGTATGACAAATTATTTGTGTCACTGTAGATAAAGATCAGTCTTCCAGAAAGGAGGGAGAGCATCTGCACAGATATTTAAGCAACCAGTGCAACGTAAGCATAAAGTACAGCATGAAGAGATGCTTTTATAGGAAGTTTTCTTGGGACGATTGTTGATCCAAGGAGATAATAATTTAATTAGCAGAAGGTAGGTCTGGCCACAGTGACAGGTTCACTGTTACCTGCGTGTACTGCACGTTCCATTGCTTTCTTTTGGTTTACTGTAGAAATGTAATAGGAATTTGAGCCGTGGGTTGAGGTGAAGTGTAGTGCTCTCATGCTGTTTACAGAATTAACAAATTGGTTGTGGCTTACAGTAAGTGATTTAAGATTTGCTTTGTCTTCTCTGCCTAAAGCCTAACTAGGAATTTCATATGGATAAAAATTAAACTGGTCTTAAAAAGGCTTCCACCTTATTTATACTCACATAAACAGTAATCATAACATAGAACTTAATAATGTTGCAACTGGGATATTGGTGTAGCTTTGCTCTGCAGTTGCAGAGATAGCTGTAGTACCTCCAAAGACAGATCTGCTGTTACAGTAGCTTGTGCTGGAGAACTTTGAAAGACCAGCAGTAGCAAGCAGCACCAGAAGGTTATCTTAGCCTCAAGGTATGAGCATTTGTTGCTCTTTCTTGGATTGTTTTCTTGTCAGTGTTGAGAACTACTTTGTTGTACAAGACCCATTGTGTGAAGGCAGGCAAGTGAAGAGCTTGCTGTCAGAGCTTTCAGGATGTTGAAATTTATGTTGGAGCAAAATTTGGTATCCTTAATGAGCAGTTCAGCTGCCTAGCAGGAAGTGACCCATATGACAATCCACAGATGATTTAACTAGCTTTATGGACCTATATTTTCAACATGACCTTACCATATCCACCCTCCTTCCCCATCAACCTAAATAAACAAACTAGGCACATAAATCAATAAAATCACTGCAGCTGGTTTAGTTGTTGAATGGCACGTCTGCTTGAATGAGTGCACAGGTAAGATGTATAGGGCTGAAACCTCACCAGATCATTTAAAATTGTGTAATACTCATGTAAGGGATTCTTTCCTATTCTGTTCAGCACCACATTTCTTTTAGCAGTACTTAGGGAGTAGGGAGGTGGTTATTTGTGGAGCTGTTTCTTTTGAAGGCATTTTTTTCCCTGTACT
>WEIT01016328.1:7664-20631 GCA_013389985.1 Dryoscopus gambensis | reverse complement strand
TTGTGTCCACTAGCGACAATTTATACTTGTGTTTCTTTTCTGGGTTACATATATTTTTTGTCAACTGACCAGCATTTGAAGATCTTTTTTTAAGGCATGTAATTCTCCCTCAATGAGAGGGAGATTATGAAGTCTGAACGGCAAACAGGAATGTTTAATACTTTAAAAAGAAAAATCAGCATAGTGACTTTAGGGGAATATATATACATGTATCTTAGGTGTTTCTATGTAGTAAAAAGAATCATATGTACCCCATCCACAGTACTAAAGCTCAAATAGGAGATGTTTCTGTAATTTTCTAAGTTTTGTGGTTATCATCTATATAAAATTCGGAAAACTTGTAGCAGAAAAGTCTTTAATTTTGGTTGAAAGGTATATATTACCCACTTACTGATTTACTTAACAGCATGTGAATACAACTTGATTTTAAAGTATTTTTCTGTTTTCTTGGCTGGGGGGGGGACTTGTTTATTCTTCTTGGGTTTCTCTATCTGGGTTTTTTGTAAGTTCTATCAGTGTGCTTTCCTACGTTTCACATACAGAAGGAGGTAAGTTTAGCTGGCTCTGTAACAGTGTCCTTCTTTAGGAAATTCTTCAGAGAGGTGGTGGTCAATTATGCAGAGAAAGAACACTGCAGCATAGCCTGCCAGCAGGATGTGGGGAATGTGTTACTTTCTAAATAAAACCAATAGGTTTGTGGATATGGAGCACTCAGTAGCCTGGATATGCACCATCTGCCTACCACATCTTTGTGCCCCAATTTTCACTAGGGAGCAGGGAAGGCGTACAGACAGCAATGAACTCCCATAGTTCTCCTGGGATGGGTGACTGCAGGGCTCCAGACTTCACCTAGAAGCAGACCTATCTCTTGCTTATACACAGGAAGTTGGTCTCCAGATAGATATTTGGCTGTGCCTGTGAAGTGAACTTTGGAGGCGATAGACCATGAAATACACTGGTAAGAAATGTTAACACTTCAAGGTGATTCTTTCCTCTTCTTGCTTGTTGGCAGTATTCTGAAACTGTTAGTTTTTATAAAAGAATAACATCAGATGCTATTGGTTCTTAATTATTCAAAACTGGTAAAATCTTACAAGTATGGATCACAGCTGAGTGCTGTCTGAGTAGTAAAAACATAGTGTTTTATCTTCTAATAATCTTCTAAACACTGACTTAGTGTCTGTGAATACTGATCACAACTACAGAATAAACCAGAAAGACTGTTTTAGTGAAGTTTGATAGCAACAGTGGATGCCCATGTTCAAAGAGCCTAGCCTAATATGAGAGTCAGTATGTTCAGCCTTACTGCCAGCATGTTTCTTAGACTAAAGGAATCAACTGTTCTGTCCTATGCTTTCTTTCAGTCTTTTTGGGAGTTCAGTCCCTAACAATTATTTAATACATTAATTACGTATTAGGAAAAATGACTGCATATTGAGGAATTGGTTCTAATCTGAGCAAAATTGTTCAGAAGAAAAGTGAGGTGCATTAGACTTAGCTGCTGTGAAAGGTAAGCACATGTCATCATTCTCTTAATTAAAATTTTTGTAGGTCTCACGGGATAAATAGTGTAAAAACACTAGGACATCAAAATAAATGTGTAAAATCTCACCTTTCCCTCTGTTCTTCCATAGTACAATATTACCTATGTTACATGTTTGCCCAGTTTGCCCAGAAATTTGTTTTATATAGGTCACTGCAATTCCTGATCCTTTTCTAAACGCTGTCTGTCTTGTGTGCTATTGATAATAACTTTTGAACTCAGTTGCCTACATTTCCCCCCAGCTTCTCCTTGAACGGGAAAAAGCTGGAGCTGTTTAATCAAGTTAGACAGCAAGTAATTTCAAGCTTCATCCTAATTAGTTCAATGAAGGTTAAACCATACGACAATATAGACAAAGTTTGATAATTACATACTTCATTTAGGGAAAGAAGTGCTCATAGTGGTGAAATTACTAAGACTTTTATATTCTTCTTCCTTGATACTATCCCTATTTCACTCAAACTGAATATAACACCAGCTGGAGAAATGTGGGAAAAAAGCTACCATAGGCTAATGTAATTAGCTATCTAGGGCCATACAGAGTGCTCACAGGAATAAAAAACACCAACCCCCAAGCACCACGAAAAGGTCACATGACAATATCTACCAAATCAACTACTATATTCACACATAAAACCAGATCAAACTGAATGAAACCAAACATTTCTTCTTCTTGACAGATTTTATGTCAGTTAGATAAATCTGGTAAAAAAATCACTTTATTTCTGTAGAAATATTTCCGATTTAAGAAGGTACAAATGAATCAAGATTAAGACCCTAGAAGCAGCATTTCATGATGCTCAGTTGCAAAGTGTCTTTAAACCATCTTATTCTTATGGTTCTGGAGAAGCAATAAAATAAAACAGAATAAGGAGCACAAGTAATTCGTTTTCTTTTTACATCATTTCAGTAAAGGCCAAATTCCAATTACCTGTAATAATTAAGTAGCTTCAGCACTAAGAGGTTCTAACCTTCAACATGAGAATCCTTCTATGACTTCCAGCAAAGGTCAACTTTCTATTGACCAGTTATCGATTAGGTGTTCTGTGTTCTCGCAATGTGAGATTGCTAACAATGCAGTGATTTATGGAATTTTTGAATACATCTTCATTTTTCAGGAATAAAAAACAGCAATGGAAATATATTTTTATCTCCTTATAGTAGAAGGATTTTAGATACTAATTCAGATATCATTTTTCTAAGTCTTAATACAAATTTAATTGGTTTGAAAGAAATTCCTGAATGTTTTTCTCTTAAAAAAAAAATCTTACTTTTTTTGCAGCTAAAAATAATGGAATTCAAATATATTCAAAACACATGAGAAACATGGATTTTAACAGGTAAGTGTAGGAGTGGACAAAAAATAAGTTATTACCTCCACTTACAAAAAACAAACAAAACCCCCCCAAAAAACCAAAAAACCCCAAAGAAACAGAAGTTCTCAAGCTTTGTTACAGAAATGAGAAAATCTGTCACCATGGACACATAATTTTTATCCAAAATTATAAAAGCCTAAATATTCTTGAAACTATTTTCACTGATATGGGAAACTGATTTTATTTTTTAATACAGTAATATTATAATATATTAACTATACCCTTTTAAGTCACTTCTTTTCTCTCTGTTTTTAAAATTTACAAAAAGAACAATCTTTTAAAGATCAGTAATGCTCCCTAGCTGTCTTTAAGAGTGCTTAATTCGACCATACCCTTATGGAGACACAATACTTTACACTGTATAAAATACTCTGATTTTTTTACTTTTTTAATCTATGTGTGCAATAGGTTGAAAATAATTCCTGAAAATAATCCCTTCTTCTCATTTAGGTATCTGACACAATAAAATAATCACTGTAATGTAGGATCAGTATTAGTTTCTAATAAGTGCTGCTGTAAAATTGCTCCCATTATAGACATTCACTTCTACAATCAGCAGGTGATATTCAGTTCTGAGCCTGATAAACTACAACTGTCACCAAAAGGCACTTTTAATCATTAGGTGAATGAACTTTTAATCAGGTAGCTGCATATAATCACCTTTTGAATACACATGCACAACTTTATAGAGTACTAGATGATTTTGGAGAAGTAGGTACCAACATTAAATGAGTTCAGAAACCTAACCTCTCAGCTCAATTAATTTTAATCTGGCACAAGTATAGATTCTATTAGCCTTACGTGTGATAAATAGTATCTTTCCTCTGTGAAAACACATTTAGTGAGAAAAGCATTAAATGGTATTTGAATAGCAAAACTTAATCCATAGTAAATAATTGGAAACAGCTCATTTGAGTTCTTGCTCTGCTTAAAAAAAAAGTCATTTAACTACTTAGATTGAGTATTAGTCTTAACTTGACACAAGAACATCATACTGTGTGTCTTTTCTGACTACAAGTGGGGGCTCACAGTTCATACTTCCATCTGACAGCTGCTATTTGAAAGATTTGTCCCTGGTAAAATCTCAGTTTCCTTTGGAATTCACAGCATACTTGACCAGAGTGCTACTATTTCTACTAGGGAGGAGAAACAAGTTTTTAGTCAGTCAACAAGTGTTGTATAGGGGTTGTCTACCTCTGTTGTGGTTTAGGCCCAGCTGGCAATTTAGCACCACTAGGCACCAACTAAGCAACAGCTTCTTCTTCTGATCCATGGTGTGGCTAGTTTGAGTAACCCATCGTGGCTCACTCCTAACTTTTTGTTGTCCCTCCCTGGCAGAGCATGCGATACAAAAAAGTCTTTTATGTAGGATAAATACTTCTTAGCACTCACCAAACATAAGTGTGTTATCAACTTTGTTCTCATACTGAATCCAATATACAGCACTGCACCATCTACTGAAAGGAAATTAACTCTCTCTCAGATGAAACTACGACAATTGTAATTCCCTATGGACAATTGTGGATCACTTCTGCTGTGTAAAAGATGACTCAGTACCTTTAAATTATATGTGCAGATGTTACTCATTAAACATTGAATTAGGGTAAATGATAGACTTACTGCAAAATACCTGGAAGGAGGACACAGCATGTTTGTACATGAAGTGTAGCACTTCTTGAAAGTTCTCGATAACTTGAGAAGTCCTAAAATTAAGAAACAAAAAAAAAACTAGAAGAAAAGTGATCTCATGGAAGAATAAACGTGTCTCTGACATGTGCTTATTGTTGTTCTTGTTTTCTTTCTCGTCCTTAACTGGGCTAATATGCTCCTCCCATTTTGTATCTCATAGATCCTTTCCAACTTTGAAGTTGCTTCTAGAGGAATAAGCCACTTGCAAAATATTGGTGGAAATAATTAGGGCAAACCAGAAGCCTTCCTTTCGTTTTTTTTTTTTTCTTCTGAGGTACTCAGGATCTGTTTGTATTTTTAAATCTATGGTCCACAAGATTCCTTCATCCTGTTCCCATGATCATCTAGATCAGACAAATTTTAGTGCATTTGCTGTGTCTTATAGAGTAAGACAATTTATTCTTTTAAAATTAATCGTAATAAAGTTCTGGGAAACAGCTATTTTAGAGACCTCTGTTAATAGGCAGCATGAATTACATTGTGCTGTGTTTATCTCCCTCTTGATTAACATTACGCCAAAGTTATCACGTTTATTTTATTGCATTTTGCATTGTCACATTCTACTACTTTTGCTGTAGGAAACTCCACTTCTCTATGCTGCAACACAAATCTCTCGTTGTGACAGATACATTAGATGGTCCTTGCTGAGCTGACCATACTTCAATTATGACATGGCATTGTCTAAAAGCTTTTACTCTGCTAAGTTAGTGCCTCTGTATCAGATAAGTTGGATGTGTTTATCTGTCTTCTTGGGACTAAAACTTAATTATTTTGGCTAATAAGGCTTTTGATTTGTATGATATGTTTACACAGAAACTAGGTATCTGTATGTAGGCATGTAGACATGTATCTCTCCATACATTTATGTGTGCCTTTGTGTATGCATACGCATTACCAAATATATTCTGCAGTAAAGTTTCTGGTCTAAATTATTGCTGTTAAATGAATGTCCTGCTTTTCTAAATAAAATGAAATTGAAGGTGTTACTGATTTGCTGTTACAGATGTTTGGGTCACTACAGATGTTTGCTCTTGGCTATTTACTAGCTGTGTGTATCACCACTGAAAAAATCAGTAGCAAAGAGGGCTTTATTATATCAATGGCAATTTTTTGAGATTCTTACACTTGTTTAAAATTGATTAGGAATAGCAGAGAAACTTTCAGAAGTGTTAACATTTGTCCCATTCCACTATAAAAAGGAGGAGCCGGGAAGGATTCTTTTGATATATTTTTCTGACGAAAAATCAAGCACAAAGAATGGCAATATTCTATCTGAAAACCGTTTCTAAAATAAAAGAAAAAAAGAAAGGAGAGAGAAGGGGGGGAAGGAACAGAAGACAGGGAACAGCTTTGTGACTGAACCCTGGCTATTTATCGGCATCGATTTGGCAGACAGACCGTGCATGTTGCGAATCGCGGTGTGCTTGCATGGTCTCCGTGGCGAGCTGGGCCCGATTTCCAAGTGGTGACAGTGGGCGAAGCTGGGTGCAGGCAAGGACGCCGGGCAAAGTGGCAGCTGGGCAGGACAGGTGCGAAGGCGAGCCAGCAGGCGGGTGGTCAGGTGGGAAAACAGGACTACAGGGAAGAGGGAGCGAAGGCGGGAGCAGAAGGGGCCAAACTGCCCCTCCCAGCCACCCAAAGCAAAAAGACCCCGTGGTGTGGCAGCTAGCTGCCTTTATATGCTCCCAAACTCCTCCTCCAGCTCGGCTTCCAGGTCCGTTTTTGGCAGGCATTTTTGGCGGGCATCCGGGCACTCAATCCCCCCACTGGCAAGCACGCGTGTGGGGGGTGCACGGAGGCTGCTCGCAGTCTAATCATGGAAGGTTCCCCTGCCCTGACTGGCTGCGAGGCGAAATCTCTCCACAGACGAGGCTTCCCCCACTCCTGGCCGCTTCCTGCAAGTAACACGTGTTCCCCCTCCCCCACATGGCTCTGACAATCCCGACAACCAGAGTTGAGGCAAGCTAAAAATGGCTGAATTGTCTTCTCACAAGATTGCATTGCGATTTTCAAAAATCTGGCTGCGCACAGTTTTAGTCTGTTCTTACGAGAAAAGCAGTCCTCTTGAG
Source organism: Dryoscopus gambensis (assembly GCA_013389985.1). NCBI lineage: Eukaryota > Metazoa > Chordata > Aves > Passeriformes > Malaconotidae > Dryoscopus > Dryoscopus gambensis. The sequence continues at coordinate 13,954 of WEIT01016328.1, read as the reverse complement.
ATTTAGATCTCAAAAAAGGGAAGAAGACTGTAACTGTGGAGGTCTGTCATGTGCTATACCTGTGCTTCATAGAATATTTTAACATCTAAAACTGTATGTTTACGGAGAACATAAATAACCACTGGATATTCATTGTGGGAAGCTCTCATTATTCAGTCCTATTAAATGTCAAAGTGTCCACGAAAATTGAATAAAAAGGCCTACTGATATGAACACATAAACTGCAAGTCTTGTAAAATATATGAAATGGAACTCAGGGCAGAGCTAAGTGAAGAATTCTAATATAATATAAAGCACATTGCCATAAATCTTTTCGAGTTACTTACATCATAAAGAATTTACTTACTTCTGACTACTTGTTGCTCAGTTCTAAATATTTCTTCATCTTTCCAATTCTTTGAAGGAGTATTGAGAATCAATAGAAAATGAACCATGAAGGCTCTGAGACCCAGGGGGAACGATGCAAGTAAAAGAGCAGCAAAAGAAATAACAGCAGTGATATAATAACAACAGAACTCCCCTCCTTCTGCTATAGATTTATGTATCTTGTGCTTTTTTGTTCACTTGGAACACAGAATATTCTCATTTTAGGTCTTGGTTTAACAAATTGATCACTCACTTTCCTTTCCTATTGATGTACCAAATATACCCAGCAATGTAATAAATTTTAGTCATAATCAATTGCAGCCATTTTGAGACATGAAACTGAAAAAATTATGACATTTATTTCCAAACCACTGTTCAATAATAAATGGAAGCTATGTGATATGTATATAAATAAATAAATGGACTTTTTATTATCTTTGGTAAAACAGGAGTCATTTTCATATTACTTCCAAAGTGACATGAACTACCATGGCCTCGATTTATCAGCAGTTGGATTTCCTAATAAATTGTCCCAGTCATCATCTATTTCTTTAGCCCTAGGAGCATTTTTTTAACTGATAAAGCAAGCATTCTCACTTTTATCTTTTTTTCTTAGATATAAAATGTATTGTGTGACGATTTGAACAACATTGTCACATCTGATAAGCTTAAAACAGCAGAATTAGTGTCATCTATTCAAAGCAATAATTGTCATATCCAGTCTTTCAAGAATAGTGTGTAGTACAGGAAATATGCAAATTTTCTGGGTTTGTTTCTCTGATGCCTGGTTAGGCAGATGGACTTTACATTCAGTTATTCATTTGGTTTTGAGAACTACCTCAATATTGATTTGCTAAACAAAAAATTTGGGGTTTCTTAGGAAGAATGAAGAACTTAAAAGGATTTAAACGTTAATGCGTATGTTATATTTAAATATACAGGGGTATTTTGATAAATATAAAAATCTATAATCTGCATTGCAGATAGTCCCAATAATTCAGCCACTCACTGAGACGATCAGATCTGGAGCAGGCCTGTTCAACAGCAGAGCTGGGGATCATGTCTCCTGGGCTGGGGAAACCCCTGGAGAGTGCTGAGGCTCCGACAAAGGCAGCTCTAGGGAGTGCAGCAGACGTGATGGGCAAACAGAGCAAGCTGTGGCAGCCAGCATGGGATGTGGCACTTTGCAACTTGTTGAACTGCGTGAGGTTCAGCCAGGCTCACTGCTTGGTCCTGCTATGGTTCCTCTGATGGACATCTGTCTCACGAATCAATTGCACCACTCTGATAGTGTGCAAGTGCACCACAGCCTGGTGTTACTGGCAAACTTGCTGAGGGTGCACTCAATCCCTGTCCGTGTCATTGGTGAATATATTAACTACTGTAGGTTCCAGTATGGACCTTGAGGGTCACCGTTTGTTACTGGTTTCCACTTGGACATTGAGCCTTTGACTATAACTCTTTGGATATGGCCATGCAGCCAGTATCTTGTTTGTTTAATAGTCCATCCCTAAAATCAAAATCTCTCCAATTTAGCAGCAAGAATCTTATAAGAGACTATAATTACTATTTTTATTTAATTCGGATAACCATAACGTTGATTTTGTTTTCTCTTTTCCATATTTACCCCCCCCAAAAAAAATAAATTTCCTGAGACCTATAGAGCTGAGTGGGTTATTTACCTGAATTACTGATCCTTTTTTATTCAGTTAGGTGACCCACCCCATAAGATGCAGGATTGTGTATCAGGAGTACATTAATATATTTAAAATAGCTGATGATTATTTTAAAGGTTTTCTATCGCATTTTCTCCTTCATAGAAATGAAACTGAAGAGTAATGTGAAAAAATGTGAAAACCACTTTTAAAAGAAATGACAATATTTCCTTTGTCTTTTGTTTGTATTTAAGCAATAATAAGCAAAATTAATATGATTCAACCCTATTAAACAATCTGACATGTTCCAGTTTTCATCCTCCAACAAATTATAGATCATATAAACCAAAGGAAACACATATTTGCATGTATTTTGCAACTGACTGTAGAACAATGCCATACCAAAGTAAGTAGTAACTCTATTAGAGTTACAGGATGTTCATTTCTCTGGTAGTGAAAGACTTCAGTAGGCTATAGATTCTGATATTTTAAATTCCTTAGGCTGATTTGGCTGTCTAAGGAAAATGTAAACATTTTTGCTAGTGTTGATGTCTCATGAAGTGGAACTACAAGTAATACTTTGTTTTATGACGTGAACCAATTTGAAAAACTTCCATTTAATAAAAAAGTGTAGCAAAACAGAGATGCTTTGTCCTGAAAAAGTTCAGCCAAGTCTGAAGGATGGAGAGAAACATTCTTCTGAGAGGTGAAAGCTACTGAAACAGAAAAAGAGAATATTAAATGTTTGATTATTTTGCAGAGGGGTTTAATCTGATTTATGTTTGTTACTGCTTCCAGTAATTGTAAATTTGTGTCTTAATGACTATAATTAATAACTGAGCTCATGTTTTTCCAAACATACATGAATTTTTGGTCAGTATCACACTAATTTACTATATGCCCTCTGTCTGCAGAAAGATTTATAATATTTCATTACACCTATGGAGAAAATGCTGATTACGTCCTCCCAAAGGGGGCAAGTTTCATTTACAAGGAATTATGTGACATATAACAAAGGAATAAAATAGCTGTTCTAAAATGAAGCCCAAGATCATATGGCAGACAGAAGGTCACTATCCCAATGGGTATGCAGAGCAGAAAAACGAAAATCAGAGGAATGAGTATCAGGAAATTTCTTTTTGGAATAATAACCTTATTTGTCCCCCAAGTCCTTCTTAAAATTTCCACAGATTTGTTCTGAAATGCCTAAACCCCACACTTATTGAAAGAAAAATCAAATGAAATGCTAAAGAAGAACTATTTCAGTGTTATTAGGATAACAGAAGAAAAAAGTAGTAAATTTTGTTGTGGAAAAAGTCATCCAGGAAAAAGCACTTAACTTGACTTTAATAAAACATCACCAAAAAAGTCTGTTACATCATTAAGGATATTAATTAATAAATATATTATGAACTATGAATAAATGAATAAAATACAAATTCTCAGAGTAATGAAACAAAAACAGTGTTAGAGGTCAGGTAGCAAAAACCAGATACCTGTACTGATGTTTCAGAAAGAAATTTTCAATATAGAAAACAATTTTTTTTCAAATAGTCCGCACAACAAATAGTCATATAGCATTGTACATGGGAAAGATAGAGTGTAGGAGTTCATGGACATGGGCAGCATCAAAAAACCCTGAAAAACATTATTATAAAGACATACTAAATATAATGAGAGCTAGTATGTGTCTTAGGAGTAAATTGGAGCAGAGGATGACAAGGTAAGATTTTCTCTTTGCAAATGTACCTCAATCATTTCCAAGTAATAATGTGGATTCCCATGTATTCCAACGAGCTTAAATAGAAAGGGAAGAAAAGGCTCTGATAATCAATTTCAGAAAATCAGAAAGTATATACTGTCTTAATGTTAGAGGAAGATTGTATATTTCTAACCATAGAAAACAAGAATAAATGTTTTCCCAGTGACTTCTTCCCTTGCCCCAAACCAGCTATTCAAGATAATTAGTGCATAGAGTAATTGAAGACTATAAATGTTTATAGCCAAGGTGGTAAACAAGCAATTAATGACAGCACAGGTGTTAAAGGAGGTTAAGTGAACTTACAGGGGAGCTGTGCTGGAAGTATACAGTCTATGTTTGCCTTAAAATATAACAGTGTATTTAGGGAGATCTAGAAGCAAAACTAAACATGCACTCACAAAAAAACCCCAAACGAGCCAATAACCAAGGCAAGGCTGAAAAAGTCAGGAAGGAATTTGGATTTAAGATTGTCTGAATAAGGCAGTGCCCTTCAGGAAACCAGCTTAGGTCTGACACAAAGCAGCATAAATAAAATCAAGGGTGAAGGCTGTCGCAGAAACTTAGTCTTGGTTATGCTGATGTTTCAGATGCAGAAAGATAGCAACCATTAATGAAAGTTAACTTATCAAGCCTCTTCCTCCCTAAGAGAAGTGTGATGTAATTTCATAGAGAATCACTGTTCTAAGAAGGAGCCAGGAGTGAATTTTCTGTTCCTTCTTTCTATCCACAAGATGGGACATCTAGTGTCTTTCTGGAGGCACAGAAACTGCCTTTTCAAAAATAACAAAATGAGTGTATTTTTATTGCCCTGCAGGAAATAATGGATTAGATCTGGATGGCAATCACAGGTAGCTAGAGCTGCCTAGAAATCTAGTAGGTTTGGTTCCTTATTGTATGGAAGGATTAGAGAAGATCTCTCTGCTTTCACAGAATTTGTAACCTTTTGTTTAATATTATCACTGTAAAGTAGAGCCTTCATACATATCAAGATTCTCACAGTTACATGCCAGAGAAATTGCTAAAAGACCTGTTTATCTTGGTATTAAGCTTGACATAGAAAAGGATATTTTTTTATTTCATAAAGCTAATTCTTGAGTTTTAATTAAATACTTTAGTGTGTCATTAATTTAGCTAGTTTATATAAAACACTGAAGAAAGCAAACAAACAAAATGTAGTGCACACAGAGCTGTACAAAGATCATTGTGGCTTATTCATTACTGGGGAAGCAAAAGTGTTTTTCTAGCTCCTTTTTCCTTTAAGAGGAAGGATTTAGAGAATTACTTTGAGGGGGGAGAGAAGGAAGGAAGGAAGGCTTCTTTCTCAATAGTTAACGTGCATTTATTATTTATTTATGGCACTATTCAGATGAACAGTGTACTCCTATGAACTGTATACAGCCATTACATACAAAAAAGAATATTCATATGGATATCTATTTTTTCAAATGCATCTTTTTTGTTTTGCAAAGATTCTGAATATATACCAAAATATTCAATTGAATCAATATCTTCAGTATGCACCTTCAATCGTGAGATAGTAAACTAAAAGCAATTATCTGTACAAACTTTAAACTTCGATTCTCTTACTTTTTTATTACAAGAGAAAACTAAGAAAGTTAAATGGGTTTTAATACTATAATGAAATTCTCATTAAGTATTTTCTGTAACTATTTATTAAACTGCTATAAGAAAAAATATATTAGGCATAATTTTATGCCTTCAGGTTAATCACATTCCAATTAAAATTAAGCATTTAGAAGACATTTAATCTCTACAACTACTTTATGAGCAGCTTGTGTTGCAATGTATGCTTCACCATTCTGGTCCTGGTGGAATTACTTTACTTCAAATGCCCCAGAGGTAGCCTGAGGCAAAACCTCTTGCTTATGCTTCTACTGTAATAATCCTTTTCCTATATATGACCTACTGTGAGCTACTTAAACATATCTGGCTCCAGGTATTCCAGTCGCTTGTTCACACATCTTTGGGCAGTACTGTTGTATTGTCAAGTTCAGCTAAATGAAGCTTTATATGGAGAAGATTCATTAGTCTTCTTTATTTTATTAGGTAAATGATTGACTGCATTAAGAGCCTAGAATGAAACTTTATAGCTTGCAGTACTTGAAGAAAGAAAAAGTGGAACAGCTGTTATAAACAGCTATGCCAGATTTAGTGCAATGAAATAAAAATCTAGACAAAGAGGAGGAGGAAATAAGGTCACTTTCTCCTCTATTACAGTATACATTCTGTAGTAAATAATCTGTTTAACTGAATATGGAATTAGGGAAATTATAAGATAGAAACTTCTTGATAACTTCTAGCTTGTCTTTCTGAAGTAGTCAGCAAAACCAAATAAACTGATAAGAAAGTATAGTAATCAAACAGCAAACCTTTTTCTAGAATGTTAAGATGTGGAAAAGGAATTAACTTGAAAATTATTATAACAATTCTGACAGAACACATTTAAATGTAGTGTTATGCAGAAATATAAAAAAACTATCATTATT
>WEIT01016307.1:22935-33773 GCA_013389985.1 Dryoscopus gambensis | reverse complement strand
TGACAATGTTTCCACAGTCTTGATAAATTTCAGTGGATGTCAATTCCATTAACTTCCTCCCGTGTAAATTTTTGAACACATGTAAGCTTCATTATCCACAACTGCAAAAACTATAAACTGCAGTCTGATTTATTTTCAACCTGCCTTCTGCCAGTTTCATCTGTTCTTGCATTGCAAAAGCAATTGCACAGTCCTGTCCACATTCACCGTGCAACTCTTAGAGTTGACAGACCTTTCTCACACTATACTCATCTTTTTTGGTTTTTTTCCCAAAAAATAAAAGATTCCTGCCTTACTGCACCACTTGTTATATGGAAGATTTTCCATACTTACAGTCATGCCTTCTGCTTTTCCCTGGATCTTTCCATTTCAACCAGAATTTCCAATTTCTCTGAGGTATGAGAAGCAGTACCATATGTGGTATTTAAACACAGGCAAAGGATAGATTTATGCAAGAACAAATGATATTGTTCTGTTCTCTATTCCTTTCCAAATAATTCTTAAAAACACTTTCCTTGTTCAACTGATAATGGAGACTGAACTGTCATTTTCATCAAATTACCTATTATTACACCAACTACATTACTACTTAGGCCCACAACTTTGTATGCAAAGCTATTTTTTATCCATATGAAATTTTTTTACAGTAATTTGAAATGAATTTCATCTGCTATTTTGAGTCCATTCACTCAGCTTTATATATTTCTAAGATCAACTTTCACCTTTAATACTGCGAATAATTCAGTATTAGCAGGATTTCTCACCATTCTGCTCACTCTCTTTTCTAATTCACTTATAACTATGTTGAATGTTACAGTCCCAGCAGAGATCCTTCCACCTTATTTGCTATCTTAGCCTTTTAGAAAACTAATACTTTATTCCTAATCTCTGTTTCTTGCCTCCTAACCAATTAGTGATTCATCATTTTCTGTTCCATATTCCACATTCTAAGAAACTATTCGTTTCCTTAGAAACTTCTGGGAAGACCTTGTCAAAAGCCTCTGGCAATCCAGGCAGGCTCTACCAACAGCATCATATTTGTTGATCCCTTCAGAGAGATTGGATAAGTTTACAAGACAGGAGAGGGCATTGTTATAAATAAGCCATATTACTTTTTCACAGGAAAAAAAATCCTACCCAGTCATGAGTCACATAATTCAGTATTTATTGTAATTTTTGAGTTCTGACAGTACACATCCGGGGCTTTTTGGCATGATAAACCCTTGCTACTCTTTAACCACCATTTAACCAGACCTTTCTGCAAAGGGTCCTGCAAAGGAAAACTCTGGTGTAGAAACTACCCCACTTCTTTCCATAACTAAATTCATCCATGGTGAAGTTAATGGACAGTTTGGGTCTCCCAGTGTTTACTTACATGAACTTTTCTTTCTTCTGTTTTCAAGCAATATTACAACTTGTTAACTTCCGATTTTTAAAGCTTATCAACTGAGTCATTTGGAAGCAAATCACTTATTAATTCAGATACTTTGCAGAAATTGTTTCTTGCAGTCAACAGCTCCATAATACAGTTAACAGCCAAGCTGAGAAGGAGCCAATAGGAGTCCTTAGAACAGTGGTACTTATTCAGAAGCAGCTTAATTCTAGAAATACCACCTTTACATCCAAGATTAACTTGTCATTGAAATTTTTTAAACAGCACACCAACAAAGGCATTTTTTCTACTGTTTTTTGTTCCAGAAATTCAGGCTAAAATGTAATAACATTTTTGCTCCCTGAAAAAAAGTATCAGAACAGTGAAAGTATTACATCCTCTTTTACAAATGACTAATGTGTTTTTATGAGTTTTTGACAACACTGAAGAGTTTTTTTCACTATGCTGGAACTTGACTACAAGTTTCTATTTAATTTTCTCGACAAACAAGGAATTCTCCAACAGTTTTAATGGACTCATAGATGTTACACTTCAATTTTTCATGTGCCACTCACTTCTCAACTGTCTCTCCCTTTAAATGTCAGTCTTCTGGGAAAAACAGGATGTTTCTGTGCTATCTGCAGTGGTACTAACTGCTAAACAGACATGTGGGTGGGCACAGTTCAGGAAAGGAGGACAAGGACTTACCTGCTTCTTTGGCAACATCTGCAGTTGAAATATTTTGGAGGTTTGAGTGCACTCGGAAGGTCACAGCTGGCCCCAGCACACTGAAAGAGATTTTAAAAAAAATGTAAGATTCATAATCAAGACGCAGGGCATAATATTCCTGATCAAAATAGGTTTTTAAAGAGAACCTATTAAGACACCATTTAGCCCTCTTCCTTTTGCTTCATTAGCTACATCTGCATTCATTTTTATACCTCTTGTGGTTTCCTGTGTGTATTTTGTGCCCATCTGAAAGAATTTCAATGACCTTAACTAAACTTCAGAACACTCCTGTAAATACTATTCTTATTATGAAGTTGGCAAAATGAAGGCACTGAAATTGTTATTCACTCAAGTATAGCATAGATTATGGCTGGAATTTGGCATCTGAAGAAGATTGCATGTATTTTCACATTTTATATGCCTAATATCAACACAACTTTAGTTCCTGTTGTCATAACTGCAAGTCAGAGGGACAACATAGAAATTCAGAATATTTATCTTGATCATATTCTGCAAGAATATGTGTGGAGAAGATTCTAGGCATATCTGATCCAACAGCTGGTTTTGACCAGAAAGACACCACAAAGCATTTATCACTTAACAACAGAAGTAATCACCTCTTGGAACAATTTTTGAAGGGAAATTATTTGACTCTGTGGGGACCTTTCTAGGTGTAGCCTGACAGTCCTTTATGGCACTAAAATCTATAAGACATTTACAGAGGAAAGTACTGATTAGCCAGATGTAGAGTGGTGAGGTACTCAGGGTTTCACAAAAAATCATTGTGCAATTTTAAAGAAAAATAAATCTGTATAAGTCATGTTGCATTCATTCTCCGTCCATCCCAATAAATATCCTACGTGCACATCTGATGAAAGGAAAGAAGAAATTTCAAGTCTGATGTCCTGAAAACTATACTTCAATACTTATCTATAAAATACATAAGAAAAATACACATATATTTAAAAAAAAATAGATTCTGGGGAACAAGAGACTATATAAATTATAATGCAAGAATTTGCAGAGAAGAGCATAGGGTCTCAAGCAAAGCAAAAATTGGCACTACTTCATAAAAGTTTACTTACATGTTATGTATTATGCAACTTCCTAAGGTTTTTTTAATTCATATTATCAGTGAAAAGAATTACATTTATGCTGTGAAGAACAACCCTGCTTAAAAGGTGAAGTGCATGGGTTGGAACTGTACATGGAACAGCTTTTGACTTCCTATGGCTGTGGCTTAGGAGAGAATCAAATCTGAAAAACTGCTGCATAAAAGAAATAACTTAAAAAATACTTTGTTGCAGGATTTGAAATGAAGTATTAAGTTATTCTTTCAGTAACATGTTCATCTCTTACAATCATAGAATAGAGAGCACTTAATAAAGTGTGCTTAATTGCATCACATATATCCTAGACAAAAATACCTTTAAATTTTTTCTATTTCAGGCAGAAAAAGCCTTTTATTAACTATAAGACTTCGCTTTGAGGTCACAAAGGGAATCAGAGTAAGAATAAGAATAAGAAGTATCCTTTCATCTTTTGCTAGCAAAGCATGCACTGCACACATTTTATTCTGGAGTTAACAGCCACTGCCATTAATCAATCATTTTTCTCTAGGTACTCTTAGGGGAAGGGGAGACAAAGAAAACAGAGATTTTATTGTTACTCTAAAAGACTGGTCACTAATGGTCAAGAAACACTTTTAATAATGCCAGGAATTATAAAACATTTGTCAACATCATATTAATATTGTAGATTAAAATACTCAACAATTGCAAAGTACTTTTTATTTGAGATAACTGCTTTACAAAAACCCAGACTATTCCCCAATTCTGTCACTAACCCTGAGATAAACAACCATAAAATGCACCTGTTTCAGGATACCAAACACTGACTCTAACTAATCTTGCACAGTCCTTCTTTCTGTGTTGCCAGCATAAAAAAAAAGCTGATTCCACTCTGGCTGCTCAGATATTTACAGTGCCATTAGAAGTCTGCTTTAAACAAAAGTGGGCATCACCCCAGTATGCAGCTCTTTCATGACCAAGATAGAGGGGAAAGAAACACCAGTTTCAGATATCCCCCAAGTCTTCACTGCATACTCCATTATAGCTGAGAACCTGGAGCCAACACAAAATTTCAACCACAACGTAGCTACACTTCGGCTCTGTCAGCAAACAAAAACAGTTTCCTGCTCTCCTTCCTTTACCTGAATGTTTTACTTTTATCTCTCAGCCCCCCCTCCACTTCCTCCCACTTGTCCTGCCCTGCCCCGTCCCACTCCCTGCAGCCCTGCACTTCCTGGCATCATTAAAATCATATCAATTAAAACTGGATCACTTCGGTGACCCAGCCCAGGCAGTGAGAGACAGGGATTTCCAAGGAGTGAAGCCTGTCAGCAACCATCCCACTATTCTCTACTGACTCCACCTGGATAATCCAGGAACACGGGAAGATCCGAGTCATGCCCACACCGGCATTGCCACAAGTACTGTCATTTCTCCTCACTGCTCAGGGAAAACAAGAACAAAAAACAGGGCGAGGAAAAGAATTCCTTATGCAAGTGGGATGATACTGGGTTAACACCATCCTTTTGCAGGAAAGAATAAATCTCAGAATCATCTAAACACCCACTCATATGTTGTTCTGTGGGATATTGTTTTCCTCTACTGTAGCAATTGAATTCTTGTATGTAAGAAATCACCTGAGCACCACGTCAGCATGGCTTCACTAGGAATATTTGAAAAATACAGAAAATAAAGCAGTTTTTGTCACAACTTTTTGCACATTGGCATTCTATTTATTTAAAAGCAAACAAAAGACCTTGCCATTACTTGGTCAAAATCGCATTTCTGCTTGATGTTTTGGGAACTGACTGCTTCAGGAGCTCATAAAATGAGATTTTTCTCATGGGGGGCTTCTGGCAAAAGCCCTCAATAAATAAACATTTCAATAACAAAAGATGCCCTTTAGGGAATTCCTCACTGTTCATTACGTATTGGATGAGAACATTTAAACAAAACCAGTAATTGTTTGACTGCAAAATATTTTTTAAATTCTTTTTAACAAGAGGTCAACCAGCCTGAAAAAAGGTTCCAAGACATATAAAATGCACCCCTGATAGTTCCTAACCAGGAAGTTTAAGTTTGGTAGAAGAGACTGCTTTCTGCTGTCAGACCCTCTGAAGCCTGGCTTGCGTTAATGGCAATTGTCTTCATATTGCTCTAAATACAGGGGCTCTCTGAAGCGCACACATTTGCTTATGAGCTGCTGAATTGCAAACAAACCATTCCCACAGACAAGGGAGGTGCTGGGGAAGCAGAGGTATCACTCCTGGCCGGCACCTTACCCCAGCCAGCACTCACCCAGCTGGGCAGGGACAAACACACAGACCTGGAAACCACAATGTCCAGGCTGAAACCTCGCCCACATCTGCTGCAACTGAGGTTAAAAATGTTAGACAGTATTTTTTGTCTATCCCTCCCCTGAGCTGCATGCTACCACAATTACCCTCAGGTAAAATTGTAGTAGTTTTTTCTGACACAAATGAACTTATACTCACTTAAGTAAGAGAAGATTGTGAATTTTAGAAGGCATCTGGACTATAAAGTGTAATTGCACTTATCACTTTTTTCTTATACTTTTTACAATGTTTTTTTGAACGAAGGTAAGCAGTTCTGGCTTCAAGGCTAATAAATAGTGACTTCTCCCCACACAAAATGTAATGTCTGTTGCAATGACCTGCTAAATTTATTACTCGAGCTTTACTGATTAATTACCCCCTTGTTGGCTGTCACAACTTTTGCCTTCTTTTTTTACTTTCAATGATACTGCCCTCAGTCATAGTAAGGGGTTTTTTAAACAAAGACATTCAAAGCATATTGCAAATTGTCACCCTTATGTGCTGTTGTCTCTTATTCTGTTTACTAGAGATGAAATAATTACAGTGTTTATACCAAAATGACTTGAAGGTTGATTGCTGATTTAATAATATCCCCTCCCCTTGGGTTTATATTTCCCATCTGAAGGTGGGAGGGTGCACAACACACACAGAAACAAAGAATATTCTTTGTGTAAATTAGAAGTATTTCCTTTCGTTAATTGTTTTACGACTAACAGCATTCTTCTTATATTTTCCCTGTCAACAAATGAATGATCTGAATAAACAGAGCTGGAGCGTGATCAATATGGCAAGGTCCATATCACTTTCAAGCCGTAGGTTATAATTATATTTATGAATGACAGGATTTAAATCTCCATAAATTATGTACCAAGCTTTGCATGCCTGTTCCTCTCCCTTGTGTGCATGTACTTCAGCATTACAGTATCACACCGCATGTGCACCGTGAGATGCAGTCACAGTCTATCATACCCCCTAGTGGAAAAGGATTTGACAAACAAGCGCCAACATGGGTCTGTGTACTCTTGAAGATGAGACATAGAGCTGATGCCAGATGGAAATGATTTGAGGTGGCATCTCATTTTAAAGATACAGGCAGAGTGCAATTTCTCAAGACTGGAGGAAGATGAGGGGATTGGGATTGGCTATTTCCAACATGAAACATTTCCTTAATGACCCTATTTTATAAAACAGAGCTTGCCTTAATAACACTTAGATTTGAAATTAAAGTCACTACTTGTCTATATGTTCATTTCAAAATCCTTTAATCTCTGGAGGTTAAGAAAAGCAATTAGTAACGCTCCAGAGGACTGTGCAAAGCAAATTTTATAGCAGTGAAGGTAATTGTCTCAGGAAACATTTGGTGGGCTTGAACTAATGACTTGCAATGTGTACACATTTCTGTGCTTTCTGTGTTTAGGAATTTGAAGCTTATGTCCATTGTTTATATTGCACTGAAGCCTCTTTTTTACCTTCTCAATTTTGGAAAATTTTGGAAAAATTGAGATGCTCATGCTGATGTATATGTTTTGTATATTATATGTAGAGGTATATAAACATACTTATGTCAAATCTAATTAATGGGGAAAAGCACATAATTAGCAGAGGCATTTTTTTACTACAGTGTATTTCTACAACATGATTTACAGAGAAAAGCAAAGGCAGAAAATTGCAGCTGGACATTGACACCTAATACACGAATGGATTAAGAAGAGTACCTTGGCTATTCTGTTCTCCTTGCAATACTCGGAGTAGCTGTATATCAGTTGACCACTTGATTCAAGTTCAACCAACATTTTTGACCAGAACTGTTGACCAGAATTTACTTGGTGAAGCGTTGCATCATACTGTATTTACATTACACAAGCAGGTACCTGACTAAGCTTCAAACATTCAGGAAAGCTTGCAAGGGATGTGCTGTGCTGACCTGCTACAAAATAACATCCCTGAACTCTTGAGGAGAGAATTATTGATCATCACTCAGACTCAATACTAAAAAGGCACACATCTCTCACTCTTTAATATCTTTACCGTTCAAGGATATGCTTCACTTTGCACCTGGACTGCAGAAATATCAATGTGGAGCTGTATGTATTCTCGCATTCCTATTGACAGGTATGTATGCACAGCAAGTGACCAATTAAAAAAATCTTTTTCTGCTTTAGCAAAATGAGCTTTTTGAGCCCTTCTCAGGAAACTCTCAACATGCTCCTTAAAGTGCAGAATGATGCACATTGTTCCAGTGTTCCTGCAATACAGCAAATAACATATCTATTCATATTTATATCCTTCATATACACTAAGCATGAACTGTTTGCACCATTCTCTAAAGAAGTGTTCCTGCACTAAACACAGCATGGACAGAGAAAGCTAAAGACTTGTTGTACTGCCATTACACCTGTGTCTGACAATGACCAGGTAAAGACGGAAAAGCAAAATCCCTGCTAAGGGAAAGACACTAATTGAAGTTCTCACCAGGTAGTGGTTGATTTCCTATCACCACTTGAATTTCTTTAGAGAGGTTTTCACCAGGCTGCTGGGAGGTATAACAGGTAGACCACAAAGATTAGAAAGATTGACAGTTTCAGAGCAATCATGTCTTGCAAATGTAGCTACATAGAAACAAAAATTAGGTCTGGATTTGATGGTTGCAGCCCAGATTTACTTCTGCAAGTTACATTCTTCCTAAATCAGGTAAGGCTTGGACACTTTGTTTTGCCCTCTTCTCTCCCCCTGACATGATAAGCGCTGAGCAGTGACTGCACGGAGCATCATTCCAGGGGCAGAGAAGAGGCCACGACAAGGTGCTCAAATAATGAAATGCATTCTGCCTGACACACTACTGCCATTAGAAGAATTTCCAGAGTGAAGTCACAGAAAAGGCATGACTGGACCAGAAAGGGCTGCTTTCCAATAACAGCAGCCCATGTCTGGTGGGTCTCTGATACCCATACTAAAAGATGTAGTTTAATTATTTTAAATTGATCATTTATTTTGTATTAATCATTTAATCTATATGCATCAAAACTGTGCTAAGTACACTGACCCTAATTTACATTGCAAAAGATGATGAAAGAGTATTTTAAAGATTTTACAACTTGCTTCATCTGAGGTGAAGATTATTTTGCTAAGCCTACAATTTAAATGATTTAAAAAAGAGACAACGCTTAATTTAGAGATTGATGCTACACTCAGTTTGTCCTATTTTTATTCTTCACAAAATGCAACTTTTGATGATCACTCAATATATATGAATAATATGCAGAGTTTTAAAATAATTTTTCTATTAATCTGTCACAAGCCATGAAACTTGACATTTTCACCACACTGAGTACATGAAAGTTGCCAGCTTTGCCTGCCATGCAAATAAGGTTCTTAATTACAGTCTTTAAAAGAACAAACCATACAAGTGCTATAATTTTTTATGGTAAAAAAAGTGTTTGGACCCTGCGAGGGTGGGAAAATGGTCTCAAAAAGCTTCTTAAATGTACAGTGATTTTTCTTTCACTCCCCAAGGATTAAGCTAAAGGATAAAATTCATGTATTGACAAAAGGGAGGAAACCTACTCTATTTATATTTCCATTCTCCTTCTTTATACATGTATATCTACAAACAGCAGACATTTTTAATTTTCACCCAGTTGGCCTTCAATGCATTCTACTGGCCTCAGCCCTACTCACCCTCTGCACACCTGAGTCGTTGATGGAGCTGGTTGAAAGCATGTGTAAAATTTGTCTGCTGGCGTGACAGTCACCTTTTGCTCCACTTGCACAAGTGACTTTTGATCCTTAATGAGCAACATGACTCACATGTTAGGATTGTTACAGAGGTACAGGTTCAGAATGCTCAGAGCTTTGATAAGATCCATGTAGGACGCAAATTTCTTGCATCAGTAGTAGGCAGCACAACCAAAGACAAAAACCCCCAAATTTTGCTACAGTCTTAGTTCAAAAGGCTACCAAATTCTGAGTGCTACAGCCAGAGCTCTACTGCTTGTCCTCTTAAGGACCTGTTGGCTTCTCCTTTAGCTCTGAGAACACCAACGAGAAGATTTGTTCTTGAGGCACTCCTGCCAGCTGTGAGGTACAGATATTTCCGTGGCAAAGAAGGCACTGCAAGGGGAATTTATTGGGCTTTTTCAGATGCACCTACAGATGTATATTTGCTCTGACTGTCTTTATGACTTGTAAGGAATACAAACCCTTCCACAGGCAGGTTGTGATGCAACTTATTGACCTGTTTATGCAATATTTACTGGCTAGGCTGTAAAAAAAAAAGCATTCTTTATCTTTTTTGTCTGGATCAGCCAGTCTGTAATGCTCATGGAATCCAACCACCCAGGTCACAAAAACAGAGAAAAAATTTGTGTTTGTACTTCTAGGAGAATCAGGTAGCCAAGGGCAGGAGATCAAGACAGACAGAGACATAAAATATTTTTATATTTCTTCTAAGGGGTTATTCTTTTAAATGAATCCCTACATGAAAACCTTTTTTCATTTCTAATATTAGTAATTCTATGTGTGGATGAAGCGTTAGTTCAAGAGTGAGAATCACAGTTCTCTGTTTCTATTCTCATATCTGTCACCAAGTTCTGTACCATTTTAGGGAAAATGAAGCAAACTGCCTTGAGTTTCAATCTACCCATATATAGAATGGAAATTATTACTTGTTAATAATATGTGAAATGTTATATAAATTAAATGCAACGGCACACACTCAATGACTTTCTTGAAAGAAAGGACTGTATCCTGCCTACCTTATAATGTTATGGACTTTGATTTTATTAAAAAAGGAAGATGATGGCATTCTCAGTCACACAGAGAGATGAGTAGTAGAGAAATATGAAGTTAAAAAAGGATAGATAAACTTCAGAAGTTCACTTGTCTGTAAAAACCTTCTCTTGAGCAGGGACCTATGAGTTCATGGAAATGTATCAATAATAGTGGATTCATTCTGCTTTTGCTTACAAAGGTGCAAATCCTCTGTTTTAATGAGATGAAATGTTGTAATGGAAAGCCAAGCACCATACATATTATTTGTAAGAAACTCCTCAGATTTTTATGGTCCTTCTCTTTTGTCACCTAGAATTCATAAAATGCTGCAGGCCAAAATCCTTGTTATTTTAATGATTTTTATATTTTTCTAGCACAAAAGTTACAGTGGAGAAGGCAAAATTATCTTGGTTATATGTACATTCATTTAAGAAAGGAACACAAAATATATTGTACCTCAGGGGGAAAAGCCACAAGACTAATGTAATGCTAAGTTTCTGGAATCACTCATTTTTAAGTAAGGAAATGCATAGTTTAAATTTTCACCTTTTTTTTTTTCCT